>JAPMOR010004611.1:0-47919 GCA_026543865.1 Argiope aurantia
TTCATCAGTATTCATCCTTTGTTCTTGATAATATTCCCGTTAATTGTCTTCCTATTCACGAGTTGGTTATGACAACAAAAGACCAACATTTTATCTACCATATAAATAACGAAATTAATACCCTATAATAATGAGTATATATAAAATAGTGTAAAAAACAGAAAGTATTTTCCGATTTGTGAATTTTAATTATTTCAAAACTTATGTGTAATAGAATATAAGACATTTATTTGCATGGAACGATTAAAATTCGAAATAAACACCTTAATTATGAATTTAGATGCTTAAAATCCAATCCATAAAGCAGTAAAAAATAAAAGAAAGTCATTTTTTTTTCTCGCAACGAAGTAACAACAAATCTTCAAAAGATCGTCAAAAAAAACTCAAGCTTGAAATTTGATTTATCACCTCGTTTCAGATCTGCTTGAATAAAAAAAAACACACAAATTTGGCGTTATGTCTGCCTGTTGTTTTATCTGTGAACACGATAATTAAAAAATTCTTTGATCTAGGTAGGTGAAATTTGGTATACATCAAATTAGTGGATAAGAGTGTTTAATGAAATCCATTCAGAGGAAGTGTGACTATCTGATTATTTGAATACAATTGAACTAGATAAGTAAGAAAAATAAACAAATATAGATAAAAATTTGATCAACAATCTCCGTTTTTAGAGCTCATGTGGCCCCTTACTGATTTGGTATAGATATAAGTGGACTTTATTTTTTAAAATATTATACTGAAATCAGATGGAAAGAAACAGAAAATTGTAATATATAACAAAAAAACGGATAAAACTGTAAAAACTAATTAAATAACTAGTTCAAGAAGAACTAATTAAATGAACATGATAATGTACAATACGACTAAATAAATACGGCATTTCTAAAAAATGAGGTACTAGAAAAGAATCAAAGATATACTAAGAATAAAAGGAAGGCAGTATTAAAAAGTTGCACGGAAAAATTAATCGGACTAATTTTTAACTATATACCAGAGATTAATAGTCAAAAATCAAGCGATAGATTCAGTGAAAATGCTAAATTTTCGCCAAAGGTTGATATTTTGTAATTATTGTTCGCCAGTGTAATACAAGATTTTCGCAGCCTTACCTAAAGTCTACAATTTAGTGGAAGATAATACATTTATAAGAGAACCAAAGGTATACGACAAAGCTTTAAAAAGTGCCCTTTCACTTTTTTTCTTTTTTCAAATTCCAATTGACTATAAAAGTGACAAGAAAACACAAAATAAAATGAATTTCTTGTCAGATGCTAAGTAAAATAATGGTATCAACATTATCTTCGTAAGAATTCAAGCATTTTTCATATCGGACCTGAGGGTTTCACATTCTAGATCCAACTAAATTGAAGAACTATCGTATGAACGATCTGGTGCACTTTCTATCCGTCGGGGCCAAATGTTCTCCCGCTGGTGTGTTGCGGAAGTTTAATCAGGGAGCTGCCAGCGTCAGGCGTCGTCCTCGTCATCTGATTGCGATTCAAAGAAACGAATTTTGTTCCAAAATAGTCCTAGTGATTTAAAATGGAATGCTAATGTAACTAAACCTATTCCCTTTTCGAAAAAGGTTGCCGAATATGATATAAGAAGATCGTCATTAATAACCAAAATAATTATAGTTATTATTATTTTAATATCCTAACAAATTCTTCAATTCAGAGAAGTGATGAAAATCCCTAGGCTCTAGATCTACATTCCCCCTGATCTACATTTCGCAACAGAAGAACCTTATGTATCAAGTTGGCCAAATCCTTTCTAAAGAAACAGAGGATGCTGGAATTTCATACAATGTGCTGAGTAATCACAATCTGAAATTGAGTCTTTGGAGGCTAAATTTTCAGACACTCATACTTCACATTATTTTCTTAAAAGAAGATGCAAAGAGCTACCAAACTAATGAACAATTTCAAAGGAACATTAAGGCCACATCACTGACGATTCCAATGTCAATTGGAAACTTGTTTCTATGATATAAGACAACTGAATATTCACTGAATGCCATTATGTAGAACAAAAATCATGTCAGCACATATATTTTGGTAATAAATTAATTTTGTACTCCACACTTATTTTTTTTATGGTTATCTGAGTTTGGAAACAAACGATCCTTGAACTTTCCACAATATATTGTTTTTACTTTATTTTTTATTAGAATAAATAGTTTCGAAATATATGTATTTTATTTTCCTTTATTAAAAGAATCCCAAGCAAAGTTTTTACTGAACAAAAGCTTTATTTCAAATTCCAAATTGAATATATATATATATATATATATATATATATATATATTTCAGATGTATAAGGTAGTTAGTTATTCACATAGAAGTCTCCTTCTGATTAAAAAGATTTTGATCTTAAAAAGGCAGCAAATTTAAGAGTTACAAGTCTTAACTTGACCTTAAATAGGTGTAGTTTTGCAACAATTAAATAAATGTTTAAAAGATAATACATATTACTGCAATGCTTAAAGAATTTGCAACATTTTGTAAAATTAATCCATGCCAAAAAAAATTGTATTTAAGATTTTTAACATAATAATGTTTAAAATCTTCCATGACTTGCTATTTGCCTCATACATGTCCTTTGATAGAAAAAAATCATTCAAAACGTTCGACATGGAATTCCTTAGAATTCAGATTTACCAAATTCGGCACACAATTATTTCTGAAGTAAGAGGATTTTCCCACTTTTAAATTCGATTTTAATTAAAAAATTAATCTTAACATTTCCCCTCTCAAAACTTTGGAACGAAATATTGCACGAAAGTCAATTTCGCACCACGCAAAATAATAAATGACCTTACTGATGATGCCAATTTCCTTTTCTTACAAAAATCTTCTCTAATTTTAATAATTTTTATAAGAAATATATGTAACTTACAAAAACATTTTTCTTTAATTTCGTTACTGGTTTTATATTCAAGCACATTGCGACAGTATTACATTTTTTTGCACATGCTATCAATGCATATAATTAAGAGTAAGTTTAAAAATAAAATTACGATCAACATTAAATGTAGACCACATCTTATCAACCCTAAAACATATCTCCCGTCCTTTAAATTTATTTTTATTTTGATACCGAATTATTATGTTATATAAGAATGGTGTGAACGGCATCTTAATAAAGTAAAGTAAATAATCTGATATTGTAATATAAACTTACTGACAAAAGTTGCAAAATGTGCAATTTTGTTCGATAATTTAACATAAAAGTGGCAATTTCTTTAATTGCTGAGCAATATTTTGTACTTCTGAACCAATTTTTAAATATTTACTCAATAATTATAGCCTTTGTTTAAAGACTTTTGCCGCATCTCCCATTTAATTTTGCTTTGAAAAAATTGGTTACTATAAATGATTTCCAAATAAAATCAATAATATATCTTGTGCACATCTCCCGTTTAATTTCAATTTTTAAAAATGGTTACTATAAATATTTTGAAAGTAAAAATAATCTCTTTAATACATCTTTTAAATTATAATAGTCAGATTTTTTTCGAAATAAATACAAATATGTAATATTTTATTAAATGAAATATTTCTATTTAATTATATTTATAATTATACATTTTTAATTATCAGTTAGCTGCAAGCTTTATCAAAACAAACTTGTTTAAATTAACGCAATTTTATAATACAAATCTTTTTTAATATTTAAAGCCTTATAAAATATTAAAGTGCTTTTACTTTAAACATAAGTTGCATAATAAATTGATCTTGTATGAAATAATCTCTTTATTTTGGGAAAAAATGAAATATGAACATAGGGCTTATAACAAATGATACTTAAGCAAGAAATCCTTTTTTCATTTGCTCAGTTTACTTAAACATTCACAATAATTAATCCCAGATAAACTCCTTCGTATTTTGTTGACTGATCGTATGATCGCTTATATTTTGATTGGAAGAATACATAAATATTTTTTTGCAATCCAATCTGATTATCAAGAAAATGCTTCTATGTATCGAGACTAATAACAAAACTATTTTATTATTTCCTTTTTCAGGAAATTCGTTCAATAATCTTCTCGCGTCTGAAATTTTCGGTCCAAAACTTTAACTAAATAATCACCATAGGAAAACGGTCTGTTTTCTTTTCTTTTATATATTTATCGAAGTAAATCAAAACGGATTAAGTGTTTGGGATTCATTCTTTCTTTACTTAATCGGATTATGTTTCGAAATAATGGTATTTTCGATAAGCAATTTTTATCTGACGGCTGACTTTTGTTTCAGAAAACCCTAAAACTCTTATCCCATGAACAACTTTCTAAATTATTTCCTTCTGAGGACATCTTTTACTTAATGAGATTATATTATTTGACTATTTTGCGATAATTTTATGTAGTTAATAATATTTGTATTCATTTTTATTGTTGCTGTTTTCACGCGCTTATATTTAGCTTGACGTCTTTTGTAAAGATACAATTTTGTACCAATTTTCCACTTATTTTTGATGAAATTGGATTTTGATATCTTTTTGCAGTGATGTTTCCTTGAGATAATACCTTGTTTTAACACTTTCAAAGCTTGGTTTTCATTTAATTGTTTATTTTAATTAAATTTCAATTACATGTTAATAGCGCCACCTGTCTTATGTGAAAAAAATTATTTTGAAATTTCATAATCTACGAAGGTTGATCCAAAAAAAAAGTTTAAAAAGCAAATGAAAAATGCTTTATTAACAATTGACACAGGATACAAATGGTAATTTAGAGACATACGTAGCGGTCACTTCTCTACATAATCACCAAACCTGTTGAGGCATTTATCACTCCGCTGGACTAATTTTTTTAACCCGTCTTGTTAATAATCAGGTCCCTGGCTATTGAGCCAGTTCTCGGCACCTTTTTGAACATCACCATCTGATATGAATCTTGTTTTGGATAAGTGTTTCTTCAATGCTGGGAAAAAGAATTAGTCACTGGGAGTCAAGTAGGACAGTATGAGGGTTGGCTCCAGACACCCACTTATATGTTTCCCTATTGCGATTTCCCCTTTGCTGTCTGCCCGCTTCAAAAGAAGACACCATTTCGCCACCTGTTGTCTACTGATTGCTTCACCCCTGCACACTTCAATGATTTGTCTGTGAATGTCTGATGGGGACACATTCTTGGTCCATAAAAGTCGTATGACGGCTCGCACCTCCGTGCGAGACCACTTCTCTAGACGTCTTGCCAGTCGCTGTTTCAGGTCTCAGTACTAACACCATCTGCTCGAACGGCCGGTCTAAGACAACTAGCGCCATCTGTCTCCACTCTGAGTGACAATATTCCCACCACAATTTATACTTTCCAAATGCTGCTGCTTGTAAACTTTTTTTTAAATCACCCTTCGTATATATAAAAAATAGAAATCGGGTTTATTACTAATTGTAGAAAGGCAACAGTTAAATAACAACAAAACATTATACGAATATCGGACTGCTTTATTCATTGAATATTTTTACAGCTGAAATGAATCAAATATTTCGTTTAGCTAACTAATGAGCTGCAAAATATTATTAGAAGTGTTCTGAAGATAATCCGCCATGTCACCAAAAAGGACATTCAGTCAGAGGAAAGAAGATATAAAAAAAATCAGGAAATAAGCTTCAAATGAAAAGTTCAATCAAGAGCAAAAATAGACTTAACCATTGTTAGATAAGTATCGGGAAATGACTTAAGATTAATGTATGGTTTCTCGCCAAGCATATCAAAATCGTGTCAATCGTCAAAATCTCCCTAAATGTCTGCAATCCTGTGTGCGAACAAAATACTTTTAAACTTGCAATCAAAAATAGTCCCGATTATATTTGGAGATAAATCGTCCAAAAATTGGTCAATTTAGAAGCCCGTATATTAAGCGTAAGTCTAACTATAATCGATATGACTTGCCTTCGGAAATTGATACTTATATCTTCTAAAACAGTTATAAAAAGATCTTTTTGTTTTACCCTAAGACTAAAAACAATTACCTTTTTAATTACAAAAATTTCATTTTCGTACGATTTTCCATTTAACTTTTATAATTTTTAATTCAATTTGATAAACTATCAGAAACAATATTTTTACGGGATTCAAACTCTCCATCAAAACACTCAAGCACGTGATTTTGCCAATCATACAATCCTTAGTAAGATTTTCATTTCCTCTTTTATTTCATAATATATACACTTTCTAATATATAATAAAATGTTTTAATAAAACTCATGTGTTTTAGTCATATACAATTACAAGGTGAAATGTTTTTTTGAAAGAAATGCACCCCATATAAATAATTTAACAGTCTAATAAATTAATAATCTGGGCGAATAAACTAATCTCCAAAGGCAGCTAGTATTTATGAAGCGGAATTACCAAACACACTGAGGATTAAAAAGTAATAAACAATAAAATTTTAAAAGATCGTAAAATCTTTTACACGTATAGTAAAAAGAAAAAAACAAATGTACGCGAGCGCGCGCGCGTGCGTATGTGTGCTTTGCCAAGTATATGGGTATGAATATCATTCCACAATAAATACAAAGACAGAGAAACTCAATATACAGTCATAAATTAAAATTTATTCCAAATGTGGTTAAAATGCTAATATGCTTTCAATATTTCTGTAAACTTTAAATATGCCTTTATTTAGTATTGCAGAATATTTTTTCAGTTTTTTTTAGGTAAATTGGAGAACTCATTTTGTATGCCCAATAAAATATTTACTGAAACAGTGCAAATCTTTTAGCGTTTTTCATTACTTAGATACATGCATATTTTTCGTAATTAGCATGTATCTAAGTAATGAAAAATGCAAAAGAAAGAAATAAACTTCTGTCGAAATTATTTATTAAAAAGCCGGAATAATTTCGCCATTAACTAACATAACTAAATGGATTTAATTGACTATTTATTGATTATTTTCTTGTGAAAAAGAGATAATACAGTTATTATATGCAAAATATACAATGAATAACGTTTAAGCTATTATTTCGTTAAAATAAATTGTTTTTTTTTCCTTAACAGATTCTTCAAAGTAATTTGTTACATTCTCTCTTTATATATTACTGTAAATGTTAAAAAAAAACGTTTGCAGTAATGTATAAATATAGTGTAAATTTTAATCCTTAAAGCTTAAAAATATACTGTAAACATTGATAAATTAAATAAATATAAGAATGAATTATTTACATACTTTAATATTTAAAAAAGGTCTTATGCAATAATTGACTTAAGAAAATTAAAGCTGTCCAAGCAAATGAACATGGATGTGTTTTGGATTGAATTTTACTTAATTTGAATATATTATTTTTAAAAATTTAATCTTAAATTATAGAAATAATAACTCACATACAAAATATATCATTTAATAAACTTATAAAAATATAAAAACATAAAAACACTCTCATTTAATAAATAAATTATTTTGTAAACAAAACAATGAAGCAAACTAAAACAATGAAAAGTATTGAAGTAAAATATATATAAAGAATAAGAATGCATAAATAAATATATAAGTAAAATATCAATAAGATATTTTTAAGATTTATTGAACTTAAATAACAACTATACAAAAAAAATTGTACGATAAGTCACTCTGAAGTTAGTTTTAGAAATTTCAAATGTCGATTAATTTTTAATTAAAATCCTATTATTTTTTATTTTTATTATAATTTTGAAGGTCTCTTTCTTAGTGAGCTCCTATTACTCAAGAAATAATTGCCTGCTAAATTAAAAAGGTCTGCGTTCAATTATCTGCTCTGGAGATAATCGATGCACTTTAAATGATGCATGTGACATGATGCAATTTACAGATAATAATTAGCCTATAAATATTATCATATTAAAATGCTATACAATGTGATTTAATAATTATTTTGGTAAACAAATCTTCATATAATCATATATTAAAAAGAATAAGTGAGAGTAGTCTCCCAAAACGTGTTCGTATAATCTTTAATTAACGTGTTATCCTCCCAACTTCAGCGCATAAAATTATGCATCTTGAGCAAGAACGCGAAGGTCTTGTATAACATTGGCAAACAAAACTTGTTCACATAAACTTTAATTAACATGTTGTTATCAAATCTTCAAATCACAAATCTAACGTTGTAATCGAAATCTAACATCTTTTATAACATTGGCAAACAATTACTAAGAATTATTTACTTTTTATGTGAATCTAGCATTTTTATCGAATCAATCGTATGATCTTTTTCGATTAACCCTTGACAAGCGATTAATATACAAATTTTTTAAATTATCGCTTCATAGTTAAATAGAGATAATTCCAAAAATTCCCTTCTTTTTCTTTTTAACTCAGCATCTGAAACGTATAGATATCAAAAATCTTGAGTCCAATTATTTGACGGTTACAGTACATTCCATTTGTATCTTTTGACGGTTACCGTACATTCTATTTATATCTTTTGACGGTTACTGTACATTCTATTTGTATTTTTTGACGGTTACAGTATATTCTATTTGTATATTTCGTATCCGGGAAAGCAAATGTTGAACTTTGATAAGTTTGAAATAAGGCGATTCCAAAATCTAACTTTTCATTCATGGCCGATTTAATAAATGACATAAATAATTCCAACTCGCCCACTCTTTTAAATACTTTAATTAAATTACCAAGAATATTTCAACACGTATTCTTCTTTGTATTTGCAGGTAACTATCTTCGGAGCGGACACCGGAGCTGCAGCCATTATGGCCCTCAGAGCTTCTCAACAGGCCAAGAATTTGTTTCATGCAGCATGGCTCATAGGTCCAGCCCTGACCTTCAACCGGACCTTCGAGGATCTATCACAACATAACCGTGCTTTCTTCCTTGCTCGGAGTGGCTGCAAGAACGACACTTGTCTAAGGCACATGACCGCAAAGTCTGTTCTTGAAACCTATTTTTGGAAAGACGAACCTTCTTTCAGAATACGAGATCAGAACGATCTTCCCATTCAAGGCATTTACCCGGAACAGTTAATCGTTTTGGATGGTAAGTATTTTATTTTCATAAGTTGATCGATTCCTACTCCTGCTTAATGCAAATCAAATGGGGAATTGAACGCGCACTTTACTGGAAGAAATCAGAAAGAAGGTTTTTTTCCTTTACTTTGCAATGCTTCGTATAAGGCAGAAGTAAATTCCTTTCTATTGCGAACGGAATAAAATATACGTTTTCAGACAAACTCAAAATCATCCGAAGGGTGTTTACTGAACCGTCCAACAGGCTCAATATAGCATAAAGTCGCTTTATTCGATACACAAAAAAAAGAATACATAACAGCAAAACACAGTCAAAGTTCATGCAAGAAAAGCACTCTCAATAGACGGTAGCACGCAAACAGTTTGGAAATTCGGTTCAGTGAAAATTCGTTCAGAAAAAATTCGCTAGTGATTAACATTCCAAAGAGAGATTTCGCTCAGCTGCTCGCTTGAATGCAGCTCAACTGACAATTACCACCACCCATCTGGGTACTCTGCTTTTTATAGTTCCTGTGATAGGTCATTGAATGTTCTAGAATGCTATCTTCCCTCCTTATATATAGCTAAAATTATAGGAATTTCAAACACTTCGATTTTTGTCTCCAAACTCGCCAAAATAGTTGCCAAGTCCGGGAAGGTGAGTATTAATTTGGCATCTATTCAGCATCCATCATGTCTATCTGTAAAACTTTCTTTCTTACCATGAAATTAATTGCGCAGGAAGAAATATTACAAATTCTTAACAATATATTTCGTGCATGTACCCTCTAATCAATGACGAATTTTGCAGCTAAATCCATGGATTCCAGAGAAATCTTATATCGTTTACAAATTGAAGCTATGCACCATTGCGTTACTTTTAGAGATTTTTTTCTTAAAATAAATTCTTACACGACCTCTATTTGTTAAAAAGCTATAATTCGATCGATTTCAGTCGAAAAATGATTGAAGTTTTTTATCGCATGTTTTAAATTATCAAAAGTTTTTTTATTAAATATGACTGATAGGACCAGTGGCTATTTAAGAAAATTAGACTTCGTAACATCGTAGAAATACATTCTTTGATTCAAACAATGTAGAATATAATTCTTCTCGTCATTTATACCATTTTTCCAACTGGAACGTTATGAATACTCCGGTTTATAAATAACTATTGGATCACGATAAAAGTGAATTCACTGTGTATATATTCATTTAAGTTCTTGATACTTACAGTATCTGCTCAATCGCTTTTTATAGACTTAAATGACATATGTAATGACTTAAATGACAAGCCTGTATTATCAAGGAGTTTGGATTGTATTAATGTAGAATTTTATCATGGAATAAGTTTGAAATGCCCCACTAGTAGTAAGATTAATCAAGTCATACTATTGTATGACTGATGAAAATGAATCTGAAAAGAATTTTCCAACTGTATTATTAAACAATATCATTCAAATATTTTCAGACCAAAGTTCGGTTTAGTAAAAAAAAAATGTGTTCAAGGCAATTATAATGGTTGATGCAATATGGGAATTAATTTTCCTTGAATGTCGTTCAGAAAGTCATCGCCAAAAAATTGTACTGACAAAATCTTCATCATAAATACTCAAGGTTGCGTTGAATAGCAGAAAATGGCAAAATTATCTTTATCGCAAATCTTTGATTCCTAGACTTGAATAGATATTTTACATCAAATCTGATTAGAAAAAAAGTACTATTTTTAGATTAAAGTCTTTGTAAGACGATATTTGAATAAAAAGAAATACGTAAAGTCTGAACTTTCTTATTCCTTTCGTTTCATACATGGATTATCCTAATATAATTTTTTTTTTCAAATACAAAAAAAAAATCTCACTAAAGCTGTAGGAGACGCCATAAAATAGGTTAAAAACGAAATTTGAGAAAAGGATTTAAATATAATCCGTAATTTTAGCTGTAAGGGATGTTCGGTATTGCTTAAGCATACATTCTCTCAAGTTTCAGCTTTTGTGGAACTCACGGTTCAGATATTTTTCGCAAAGCAAACTAAGCCTTTTTCATCCTTCATAACTCTAGAGCTTTCTTATTTTCTTATTCAAGTAAACTTATTTTTCACTCCATCGGATCTATTCGTATTTCATGTAATAAAGAAAACCATAAACCTTTTTTCATTTTTAAATAATGGAATTTTTCTACATAGGACTTCATATCTCAGAATGAAATCCGATTTCAAGTATTTGATTATCATTATTTTTCAGAAATAGACATTTTGATTATATTTATCAAATGGATTAGAGTACAAAAAATACTTCCTTAATGTTCTAAAATGGAAGATCTTCAAAATCGTAAATGATGTAGAATGTATATCAATTCAAAATAAGCATTGATTCGGTATAACCAAAAGATTGTTGTCAATGGTGGATTAAGACATCCTGCGATTTTAAGCAGTGTGTATAATGTGACCCCTCTTTTAATAAATTGTACTATTTACTGATTTCATATTTCAACATTTTATAATTTAATGAACGAATAAATGATTTAGTTAAGATAAAATATTTTTATTTTAGTAATTTTGTAAAAATGTATATGTTAAGTCTTATTTTTCATAATTGAATGACATCCACATTTGCGCATAATATCATTTAAGCAAAGGCTCTTTGTTTATAAATATTGTATTAACTATATGAACGCAATGAAATACAAAAGAAACTGATCAATTTTGATTGACAAATAATATTTCATAATTAATTATTCTAATATTTCATATTCATACACATATATTTCGCATCCTAAATAATTTATAATACGATAAATATTAATAATTTATAAAGTCTATCTTATATGTTAATAAATATATAATAATGTATTTTATTTCATAGTATTTGTTTAGCATTAATAGTATTAATTTATTCGGTAAGTTAATAGCATTTTTTAAACAATTTCCCCACTTTCCAAAAGAGCCAATGGATCAGCTTAATCGGAAAACCGACACTGATTGCAGTAATTTTTATTTACTTTCAAGATACGATTATTTAATTTTATTTGCATTACTCCATTTATATTTTTCGACAAAAATTACATAATTTAAAAGAATAAATGAAAGAGTTGTTAGAAGAAGAAAACAATTTAGAAACAAATTTTATATAAAATTCAATTATTGATTTTAAAAAATATTGTTGTTTAAAGTAAATTTTTAGTAAATACGTCTCCTTTTTTGTATCAAAATACAGAAAATAAATAGTTTTACTAATAAACCATTAAATTATTGAAAAGTAATTAAAGTAATTGGTAAGTAAATAAATTAGTAATGATATAGATATAACTCCATTACTAGTACGAGATTAAGCAATTTATTGCGCCTATCAAGGATACATTTCTTTATTTAAATATTTGAAGTACTTTTTTTAAATTGCAAGTATAAAGGAATTCATTTTTATTAGACACTAATGCTGTTTATCACATTAAAAGTTTATGTACTTAGAATTCGCTTAAGTATTATCGATAAAGTTTTAAATTTAGAATTTAAAAGTCGGGAATTTTTACTCACATCGTAGAAAATATTACAGTTTGCTTAGAAAAGAAGTAAATGCTATAATACCTTTTTCGCAAAGAAATTTTCGTTTCTAGTTTAGTTATATTAACGTCCAATTTTAAAGCAACACTAGGGATATTTTGGGACGGACCTCGTAATTTTGAACGGCGGATAAATGGCGAAGATGATGCCTGAACTGGTACCCCAGTTTCCAAGCTTCCACACCACATCAGCGAGAGAAGTTTGGTCCGGAAGGATTTAACGTGCACCAGGCCCGCTTACACGGCGGTTCTAAGATGCAATCGGGTCACAAACCTGAAACACTCCGGTTCTGAAGCCGAGACCTTACCACTAGGCCAAATGTGGCCCCATTCGTTTCTCATATAAACACTTAAAACGTAGATTATCTTTGGAGTCTTGAAGAAATTTATTACACGATATTATCACAAAAAGTTCATTTTTTAGTTTCACTTGATTCAATTATAATGAATAGTTAGTGATAACATTAGAACTTCATGCAGTATAAATATAGTTAAATTCAACTTCAACATTTTATAAACTTCTTCAAAAGATCCATCCTTTCGCAGCTTTTCAACACAAATGTCTTGTTTTTCCCAACAACAAGAAAGTAAGAATCTAAGAAAAATGAGAACAATAAAATAAAAGATGACAAAGGCGAAAATTTGAAAATAAAACGATGTCTGGAGCACTGAATCGGTAAATGTCTGCTCTTCCAAGAAGAAACACATTCATTCATCCACAAAATGAAAACATAACTCTAAAGGACTGAAAAATGGTTATTTTCTCCATACGGGAAACATTTCCTCCAAAGCTATTGTGGTGTATGTGGATTCCATAATGCATAGGCTGAAATATAAAAAATAAATGAGCTGAAATGGGCTTTAAATTTATTGCGTTAATACTTTGTCAGAAACAAAATGAAAGAAGCTTTAAAGAATACATTAAAAAAAAACATTTTTTTTTTATTATTGCCAGCGGTGTTTGGAAATTTGCTTCTTCTCGGAAGTACGAGTTGTGCTGAGTTTCGATTAAATCTCTTATACTTAACTTTATGTTCCTTATCAAAATATTCATAAGTGTAAAATTGTGGCAGATATTAAATCCTTGTGTTTAATAATCTTAATCTTATTCTGTTAACTATGTAAATGAACCTCCTAAATGGTACCATGATATCATAATATTGTTCAAAAGCAGTTGTCTAATCAATTTCCCTTTCTAATTTAATCGGTACCATAGCTTCACTTCCTTATTCCTAATGAATGATATTCTAAATATTAAACAGGATTTTTTTTCTGTGTTTCTAACTTTAAGAATAAAGAAGTAAATAGTTAGATTAAATATTCGAAAAACGATTTAAATTTCATTTTTGGTGAAAATAAAATAACAATTTAAAAAGTGTCAAAATTTAGGAAAGATTGATCATTAACTAAATTGTTAAAATTACAAAGACAAATTTTTTTTGTGTTTTAAAATTAACTAAAAATCAGTTTTATTCCATGTATTCCGAAGTTGTAGTGAAAAGGTCAAAAAATCTCGCTGGGTAGTGAATTTATTCAAGTTGTAATTTAGCTTTCATAAAATAGCTCTGAGATGCATATTCTCACTCTCCAAAGTATATTTCTGCCAAATTGTGTTGCTCTATGTGAAATTATCTAGAATATAGAGCTCCATTATGCACGTGTTCTCCTTTATTATTCGTAGAGATTAGTAATTATTTTTTAATCGAATCGAACATTGTCCTATTTGATACTCATGTTGCATGAGGAATTGGACAAGCAAGTCATTCAAAAAGAAAATGCTGCTTCTCTAACCTTTTCCAAACCATTACGCTTTATTCTTTATATGCTTTATCTTGTCAAAGCAATAAAAATCACTTGAGTTGCAAGAAGAAATATTCAAGCGTAATAGAGAAAAATTCATTGTTATTTCAACCAACGCAAGAAGCTCCTGAAGTTCTAAAAATGAGATGATCGTTCGGTAGCAGTTTATTTTGACAAAGATTCCGGCCTTGACTATTAAGTAGTTATTTTAATAATGGGTAAATTTTGATAATTTTTAGGAAAATCTTACTTTTATTCTTTTTCTCATCTAATATAATATTTGGTTTCATAACGGATTTCTTATTATCTTCTTATGCATTTTTGATGGTAAAAATAAATTGGAAAAAATAATGTGAATGCACTTTGTAAAAGCGAATTGAACTGTTTCTCGAATACTCCAACAGTATTAAATATAATTCTAATAGTTTTAGTATCATTTACTGTTGGAATTAGAAGAATCCCTAATAAAAATAATTAAAAGGTACATTAAAAAATATATGCTTTATGTTGAACTGCTTTGCTCAAAGAATTTCTAAGACCCAAACATTAATCATCCTTAGTGTTCTGTTTCGGAAAAAGAAAGCTTAAAAAACAACATAAATCTTTAATTTTTTAATTTCATTGATTGAAATCAAAATATATATATTTTTTAAAAACCATATGACTGAGGACTTTTATTTCTAGGTTCTTTTAATTTTATTGGAATCAAGTTATTTTCTTATTTAGTTTTCTCTTAGAGTGTAGCTCCTTCCCTTTGACATCTATTACATTAAAAAATGACAAATGTAATTTTAACACAAATATGGGGGAAGGAGCCTTGTATTACCGCATCACATAATGATTAAACATGTCATGTTTATTCCAATCATTGATTAACAGCAAAAGAGAAATCGAAGATATCGTGTTTATGAAAATCAACGATTTAAAACAAGAAAAAAAAACGCCAAAGATATCATGTCAGCCCATTCAATTTGTTCAGTTTTATGCACTTAATACACAAAAACCAAAGTATATTTTAAAAAAACATAATATATTCCTTTTCATTCTAGTTAATAGTTGTAAAACAAATATTCAACAACAGATAACATCTTAGTTCCAATATTAATTAAGAAAAGAAGACTATTTCTTGCCAATATAGATGAAAAATCAAACGATAAATTCTTAATTTCTATCATAAGATATTGTTTTCTGTATTCAATTCAAAGAAGAAGAATAGCAAACAATAATTAATTTATTTAAATATATTTAAAATGCAGACGATAATTTTTTAGTTCTTTCTGACTCATACAATCTTTTGACATTTGCTAAAAACTTCAAAGCTTTTCTATATTATAAACCTTTATATCCAGCCTTTTGTATATTATTTTTATAATATTTGTTACCTTATGTTATTTATCTTGCAATAAATACAGAACTATACGAAAGCAGTAAAATTATTATCTATGATTCCTTCTGTATGTGATATTTCATTGTTTTTGTTAAAGTATTAATTGGAATTTGAAAACAATAAATTAGATGATAGAAAATCTATCTATCTTTGACTTCAGGTTATCTACAGGAATGTTTTTATTTTGTGATATATTTGAGAGCAAATAAATATAGCTCTTTGAATTAATTTCGCTTCTATCTATATTATTATGTTTTACATTAAATCATAAATTCTTTCATTAGTTGTGTCAATAAATGTAATTTCGCACTAATTCTGTTTTCTCCTCAAAGAGGATTAGAGTTTATTTTTGAATTAATGGAGAATCCTAATATTTTAAGACTTTTCGGAGTCTGAAGTAAATAACTTCTTTTATAATCATGCTGTTGTGACACGAAAATATGAACAATTATTATGAAATCCCTACATTCCGCATCTTTATGCTATTAAACATTCTATTTAATGCAATAATACTTGGTTTTCCTTTCTTTCAAAATTATTAATTGATTTCTAAAGTTTTATGTTTCTACTTTCTGTTTACATTCTAAAACTTAACACGACAGATAGATATCTGTTTCACTTATCAAACAGACAGATGACTTGATAGTTATATTTGTTTAAGCCTATGATGCATTGAAAATTTATTAGATTTTATTTCTTTAAATAATTTGTTTTCTTTCATATTATTCCCTAAATTGAAACCTAAAGTCGTATAATCAAACTCTAACCTAATTGCACAAAGCTTTAATTTTTTTAAAAATTAATTTTGTAAGTAAATTATGCATAAACATTTTCTCTCGCTCAATTTCAGAAAAATGGTAAGAGTGGAATTTTTTTTTTTTTGTTCATGCAAACATTTAACTCACGTCTCACATGTCTGTATGAGTTTCGATTTATATGATGCTTCAATTCTAAATTAACAAGGTCCCTAAAATCTAGACATCACGAATAAAAGGAAAGAAAAATTTGCTGAACTGTAAATTCTTTTTCTTTTTCTTTTTCACAAATTCTGTCAATTCATTTGACAAGCGTGACGGCTCGTGTCATCCAGCATCGAGCTGCATTGTGCCTTTTGTTGCGATGTAACATCCTTTAATTTTTTTTTTATTGTAAGATGCATCTCTGTCCCAAATTAAAATGAAACTCGCTGTTTGAATTTATCTCGCAAGATCATGAACAAATACAATTCTAATTTATTATAAACATCATATTATTAGCTTCTATTAATGCGTACTTATGCGTTTGAGATAAAGAATACGATTCATAGACAGAAGATCAAAGGCGGATTATTATTTTCATTAATAAATTAGTTTTTGAATTAAAAATGGGAATTCATATGCGTATACTTTCGCTAAAAAATGTATCAAAACGCTTTACAAAGAGTGACAGAAACAAAGAAATGAGAATCAATGATTCTAAGCGGATAGAAAAAGAAGTGCGAATGGAAGTGCAATTATTAAAAGCAAAAAGTAAAGAAGCTGTAATTTTTATGTGTTATTTAAACCATTTAGAATTTACATTTGCAGTACATAATCAAAATTCGGTTTTAATACATAGCTCAAAAGAGATAGTGAATATGACATCATAATTATGCGATATATGACAAATTCAGTATAAAAGCGAGGGCCGTGGGGGCCTGGTTGTAAGTTCTCGGCTTTGTAACAGGAAGGCTTCAGGTTCGAGAACTGGTTTCACCGAAGAACCATCCTGTAAGCGTGTCTAGTGCACGCTAAATAAGTCGGGGCTAAACGTCCTCCCGCTAGCGTGGTGTGGAAGCTTGAAGAAGGGGACACCACCTCAGGTGTCATTCTTGTCATCTGACAGCGCTTCAAAATTATGAGTTCGGTTTCAAAATGGTTCTAGTGTTTCTTTAAAAAACGAGATGTTAATATAACTAAACTAAACGGTATAAAGGGGACATGAATCAAATTTTAACAAATTTGATTCGTTTTTCTTCATAACGCATGATCGAATAATATATAAATAAAGCCAAAATAAGAAGAATGCGCCGAGTTCTACTCCTTTGTATTTATTACAACTTTATTATTTCTCTTAGGCGCGCTTTTTATTTCATATTTTCTTTCCTCTTGCACTCGTTTGTCTGAAGTCGAAAGTATGACGTCAACTCATCACGGATATGCTATATAGATTTTATTCTAAAATATTTTGTTCTTTATCTTTAATCCAGATATTCACAAAGCTCAAAATTTAATGCATAGTGATTTTCAAAATAAAATATGGAATCGCATGATTCTAATTCATATGGTATTTCTTAGTTGCAAAGTTATCATCTGAACATAGAAGTAAGCATTATGACAAAGTTATAATATTTGTGATTCTAATGTTCTTTTCACAATTCATTTCTTCTCACAAAAACTCTTAATTTTCGTTTAATCAAGCGCTTCAATGATTGACGCCCCAAGCATACCAAACAATTAATCATCATCTCATAGTCTGCGATTTTTACAATATAAAATAATAATTTGAAAAATTATATTATGTAATAAAAATAATTAAATTTTTTGTTTGCTTTCTTTAGAAGGTTTTCATAAACATAAGTTGTTGATAAATATAAAATGTATTGTAAAGTCAGTATCTACAACATTTTAAATAAATTTGTCAGTAGTTTCACACAATTAATTTCATATATATTAGCCTCAGAATTGTTAGATAATTAAAGGTTTTATGAATATAATGATAATTCTCAAATTGAAAACAATCTTATGACAATAAAGCATCTTCATAAAAATAAAATTTTATAAATTATACTTATTTCATTTCATAAGAAATCAACTAAAATGCGATGCTAAAATAAGATTCAAGGGCATTTGAAACTTGAATTATTAATATTTTGTCATAAGTCTGATATTTTTAATGCAACGTAAATTTTAATTAATCAACATATTCTTTCAAATAATAATAAAAGAAAAGAAAAATAAGCTATGAAATTCTGAAAAGGATTATGTAGCAAAATCTAACTATATCAGAGCAATTTAAATAGTTTATTACCTAAAAGTCATTAAAAACTTTATTATATTCCAAATAAATACATTTCATTAAATATTTTCATCATAAAGAAGAATGTGAACCCATTTCAAAATATTTGCAAAATACGAACAAGATGTCTTACTTTTAACCTAGTCTCGAAAAATGATTACACTAAAGTATTTGAATTAAATTCCATATTCTTTAAGAAGATAAAGCTTATTATCTTTTTTAATAAAAATCTTAATCACATATCTTTAAAAAAAGTTTATGAAGCTTCTTCATCAAATTTCTACACCTTCATAAATATTGTTCGAGCGTTATTATTAGAATCAACACATCGTGATAAAAATATGGGACTTTTAAAACATTTTTCTGTAAAATTCTTTCGTTGGAATTCCAATTTTCAATAAAACTTCTTACCTAACAACCTTAAGATGAAGAGTATTAATAAAAAATGTTTCCACACTAATTTTTTTTTCTTTCCTTCAACATGATCCATAGCTCTTAAGAACATAAATAAACGTCTCGATGAATCTTTTTTTTTAACTTTCTACTTTGAATAATCATTTAAATAATGGAAGTATAACCGTATATTTGCTCCTTGACGAGAACTCCTCGATTTTTAAAATTATGGAGAAAGTAAATAACTTGAAATGGAATTTATTATGTTTGATTTTCTTCGGAGCAGTCTACTTATATCAGTTTCATATTCAGTAGAAAAATAAATTATCTTCGAAATTTTTTAATTCTATTATTTTAGAGCTTTTCGCCTAGAGTATTTTCTTCTCTAAATTTAGCCTTCAAAGAAGATTTTTCAAACGGTTTTTATCTTAAGCTGATCGATTTTCCCATTATAAATAAATGCATCTTATCTTTTGCTTTTAGCAGTTGTGCATTCGAAGCATTTTTTAAAAGTGAGTCAATAGTTTTTTTTAATTGGTTGTTTTTAATGTTTATAAATACTCATGAAGATTTAATTTTTTTTTCTTTATCAAAAACTATTCAGTAACAAATTGTGACATATAATAAAACCATCTTATTTTAGTAGTTCCCCCCCCCCTCGTTTCGGAATTTTTTTTTGTACTTAAATAACTTTCGTAATAAATTCAACCCATTACATCCTAGTATCAATATAATTTAAATATTGCAGTAATATATAGTACTTGTTGTCTTCACAGTACTGTGATTTCACTTTCTTATTCCTTACTAGCCACCTTTGGCGCCTAATTGGTTCGCCAAATTAATTATAAAGTCTTCAATGTAATATTTTTTGTAAGTTGATCTTAATGCTTTCTCAGAAAAGTCTTTTTAAATTTTGAAGTTTGAAAGACTTTACAGGCTATGCAATTCCTTAATTTTTGTTTTGTTTTTTTATTTTTATTTATTTGTTGTTTTTTGTTTATTATATATTTTACATTTAACTAGCATTACCCGCACAGCGTTTCCCGTGGCATAACGTCCAAGAGGGAAAATTAGCTTTTAACTTAAGTTTACTTCCACCAAATATGACATGGGCATGTCACGCAACATCAAACAAACATAAAAATATATTTATAAATAATCAAAAATAACTACAAAACCATTTTTTTACTGCACACATTCAGAAATATTGGTTAAGCTTTGATATACAATCATTTGGCGCCTTGCGAGATTGGCAATTTTTCGGTGGCGCTTTTGCTACCGTTCGGCTCTTGCTGCCGTTCGCGCTACATTCGGTCATTTCACTAAAATTTGGCGATAAATTATTTTTTTGGCGAAAATGCCGGTATATCAAAGCTGTTCCAAATATTTAGACTCTTAAAAATACAAAAATATGATATGTTCATAGCCAAAATAATACACTAAAAATATAGAATAGAAAAGCTGTTTTGAAATTTAAAAATCTAGAAAAACTCATTGTACCAACTGTTACACACTTTTTTATCAGCTCTGTATAATTTGATATGAAAATAAAATTCAACTTGCTTCTTAATATTTCTTTCTAAAACTATATTGGCTGTTTTTCCTCCTGGTGCCAAGGCAAAAAGATTTTGTTTGGATGCAATTCTAGAAAGTGCCATATAAAGTTATCCATGAGAAAAACATTTTTCGCTTAAGTAAATTCGAGCAGTGTGAAACGTTTGTCCTTGAAATAATTAAAATCGCAATTTTAAAACTCCTTCTTTTTATATGATTTCAATATAATAAAACCTTCCCCAATAAATGTCCTATAAAATGGTACAAACATCTCCAATATTAGTTAATTTTAGGGGCATAATGAGTTTTGAATCGCTGTTTAATTTGTTTGTTTGTATGAGGGGGATTTAGGGATTTTTAGCTACAAAGGCATCGCTGTTTAAAATCAGACGTAAACAAAGAAATGTATCGCATATGCATACCACAGCTTTTGCTATTTGCGCATGCGCAATTTGAAGTTTCCGCACATGTGCGGATAAGTGTATTACGCTTCCGTGAATACACTTAGGTAAATAGCTAAAATCACAATTATATTTTAATTTTAATTATTTTTTAATTTTTATATGATTTTAATATATTAAAACATTTCCCAATAAATCCCTTTCAAAATGGTACAAATATCTCTAATATCAGTTAACTATTTTTCAAGTTTTTCTGGTTTAAACATACAGACGCTTACAGGAGATTTCATTTTTTACTATGTATAGATATATAGTTTATCTTATATATCATTTATTTATAGATTGTATTTTATTTATTTTAATTGTGTTTCTTCTAAAATTAGAACGTTCACTTCAGGTACCTTTGAAATCAAATTTTTACATTTCAAACACATTTCGATTTTTATTAAAAGTATGCACTGAACAGAAATCTATTTTATACTAAAAAATTACAAGTATCTTCGTCAAAAAAAATTCAGAATAGAATAATTATAGCAACAATGCAGCCGATTAGAGTTTCGTTAAAAGAATAAAATATTTTATTGTAAAATAAAATAGTTTCAAAAAATAAATTTGAAATAATTGTAGCAACAATGGAACAGATTTGAGTTTTATTATAAGAATAAAATGTATTGTAAAATAAAATAATTTTGAAAAATAAATTTGAAATAGGCAATCAATTGAACGACATATAAATCGGTTTCATTGAAAAGATAGGTATATATTAAATGTTTATTTCGATATTGCTCAAAAAGTAGCTAAGAAACAATATTAATATGATGCGCATGCATTTGAGATAAATATCTGCTTTATTCTTTGATAAAAGTACCTACTGAAAAGCGAATAATTTCAAAAGGGCTTTTATTGTCTTTTATAGAAGACAGAATTTTTTCCTAGAGATTTATTCCCTTAAATTCTTGCACATAGCATGACTGATGATCAAGAATTAAAATCTCTTCGAAGCAAAACAATAAAACCATGTTAAATTCGAAATACTAACATACATTTCACCGCTTTTGAGTCTGAATTGTTAAACTTGTTGATATGAGCATCTTGCTTCCAGTAGGCGAATTACCTGAGTTAAAATTCTTCATCAAAAATAAAACGCTTTTTTTTCCTTTTTTTATTACAAAAATATATTTAAATATGTAATAAGAGAAAGAAAAGAGCTAAAATTCTTTCAGAAAGACTATGAAAGGGTTTTTTTTATTTTCGTAGCAATTCAAAAATGTATTTTTAAACTGGAAACTGAGAAATTTGTCAAAACAAATGTATTTTATCAGAAAATTTTACTTTTAAAATTTAAAGAGTTCCGAATGCTGAATTTCATGTTTTCATGAATTTCATGTTTTCTGTTTCGTTAATCACACTGACTCCACTGCACTGGCAAAATAAAGAGTATAAGAAAAAGAATAATGAGCAAGAAAGGGTCAGAATTGCATCAATAATTTTTTGAATGGAATGCTTCTTAAATTATTTTTTCCGAGAGGTGATCAAACAAGACATTATTCAAACTTTAATGAAAATAGTTATAATTATAAGCAAACTTTTTCTTAATTTATGCCAATCTTTTAAATGAGTTTATTACGTCTTGACTTCCCAAAGTATGGTTAGAATGCTTAAAATAAATATTTTATTTCTACATTTCATGAAAAATAAGCAGACAATGCTGTTGTATATTTTATGCAAGATAATCCAATTAATGTTCGCCAGTTCAGCTGTTACTTACTTGTTTAATTCTAGAAAAAATATGAAATGATCGTTATTAAATGCGAACAATAAATGCATCGCTTAATTGTGTGCCAAAAATAAAACAAAACAACGAAAGAATGCTACATGAATAAAAGAAAAAATAATAGTTTCCAGTTAAACAGGGATTTTTCCGGAGTTAAGCATATCATGATGTCTGGTAATAATAATAATAATAAAATTATGAAGTTGTCCCTGATTCCTTTTACGGAAATAGAATATAACCTAATGACTCTCGCTAACGACGATTAATATTAGGAGTTTTATAAATTCATTGTGTGCAAGACAAAAAGTACTTAAACATAAAGCACACTTTTTATTCATCTATTTCTTCCTATTATTCAGGCATTTTTATTCGAATAATAAATTCTTCTACAGCAAGTAGAATTATGTTTTACACAATTTTTTTTTTTCTTGAGAAATAATAATTCCACTCCTGGTTCTAAAATAAATCTACATTTCTCTTATACATCTTCAAATGATATTCGAAAACATTATTAAAAGAAGAAAAATATTGTTGAGATTTTTTAAGATTATCGAAATATTTTCGATTATTAAAATATTGTTTCGTAGCAGAGGAGAAAGTTTTATCAAAGTAAACAATTTTCAAAAGGATGATTTGTTTTCGAATATTCAGACGCCTCGTTTTTTGGCAGAAATATGATCAGTTCTTCGATGCAGTACTTCAACATTTGTTTTTTGGAAACTCAATTTCATTGCTTTGACAAGGTAAAGAATAATAAAAGGTCGGACCTACATCATTTGCCTTTTGAATGAATTGCTTGTCAAATTCTTTTTTCCCGGAGGAAATCAAGCAGAACAATGCTAGAACTTTTTTTTAAAAAAACAGAAAAGATATAGTAACAATAATAACAATAATAATAACATAGGTTCTAATGTATTCTTTAAAGCTTGACTTGCCTTTCCTTCTGAAAAATTCTGACACAATAAATATACAGTTCATTTACTTTCGTATTTCAGCTTATGCATTATGGAATCCACGTGCTTCAAAATGTTGTTGATTGAAAAATTTGCTGCAAATAGAAGAAAAGTATTGTTTTTACTTCCTCAGAGTAGTTTTTGTGCGATGGAAGAATGAATGTGTTTCTTCTTAGTCTTGGCTGGCATCCGTTTTAGTGTGTCAAATATAACTTTATTTTAATATTTCTGCTTTTGTCAGTTTTTTTAATTTATTGTTTTCTTTTTTTGGATAAATGAGGGTTTTTTTTTTAAATTTATTTATGCATTGAAAATACATTTCCAAGGAGGCACCATGGTTTCTTATGTAGGCGAAAGAGAAAATAATTGGTTATTGAAAATAATTTAATGTAACTTCAAATTATTTTCACGTCCTTTAAGAGTTTGATGCTTCTAAGGAGTTTACTTCAGAGTAATTAGTAGTATAATTTTTAAAAAATAGGATTGATTTATTTATATTAATATTCCACTTTGCGTGGATTTGAACCAAGGGAATCTGACGATTAAAAATGAGTTACAATGCTATCGGGGATAAATATCTATTTACGGTTTCATTATTTAAATGAATATCGAAATAAATGAAAGGGGAAATTTATATGATTTAATTATGTTCTAGAGAGTCAATTTAATTTCATAACTCTAGCAGTTGCAATTTTGGATAGTTTCAATTGCAAATGGTCTAAATAAACCTCTAAGTATATTTTTTTAATTGAATTTTCTTTTAAATATTTCAGCTTACTAAAGTTATTATCTTATAAATATTTTAGAAAGTTGATTACGCAAAGAAAATTCAAAATTTTGCTAGTCATTAAAAAATTTAAATTATTAATATTTAATACAAAAGCAATAATTTCAGATATTGTAGTTACACATAATTTATACAGGGTGTTTTAGTGAACAGTTTCAGAACTTCTAAGACGGGTAGAGGTACATCCTGACGAACCAAAATCATATACCTATGGGCAGTCAGAAATGCTTTCCTGACGCGGTAGATGGCGTTGTGGGAAAAATCCGAGCTTTCGTGCAGGGAAACTTCATTTCGCACAAGAACGCCAAGTTAGTAGGATGGAATGATTACACGATTGCAGAGTTAGCCGATATACATTTGGCGTACGGGGCTGAAAATTGTAGTGGGTCAACTGCACAGCGTTTGTAAGCGGAACGATATCCGACGAGGCGTATTCCCAATCATAATTTCTTTGCAAGACTGCACCAGAGGTTAGCTGAGACAGATTCCTTAGAAAGAGCTCACAGGGACAGGGTAAGAACTACACGGACTGCAGACGCCAAACAGAATGTGCTGCAGCATGTACAGGGGAATCTAAGAACGGGTACACGAAGTGTAGCAAACGCAGTCGGGGTTTCCCATTGCAGCGTCTGGAGGATTCTCCGAGCAGAAGACATGCATCCGTTTCAAATGCAGCCTGTCCAGACTCAGAAACCGGATGATTATGTACCTCGTATTGCTTTCGCACAGTGGTACCTGGGAAAATGTGCTACAAATCCCCTTTTTCCTGCTGAAGTGTTGTTTTCAGATGAGGCATACTTCACAAGGGAAGGAATTTTCAACACGCATAACGACCATATCTGGACGGTTGAGAACCCAGAATATGTCGTGCAACACAGAATCGATTTTCGATCAATGTATGGGCCCGTATTGTGGGAGATCACCTGATCGGACCTTACCTGTTACCGGGTCGTCTAAGTGGACCCACGTACTTGCTCTTTCTGCAGCAAGTATTGCCACAACTTTTGAGAGATGAACAGATTTCTGCATCGAAGCAACAGACAATGTGGTTCCAACACGATGGAGCCCCTGCCCATTATAGTGGAGATGTTCGTAACTACCTGGATGTCACATTTGGTCAACGGGGGATCGGACGTGGGGGTCCCGTGCGTTGGCCTGCTCGGTCACCCGACTTATCATGTCTTGGTTTTTATTTCTGGGGTCATATGAAATCGCTAGTTTATGACACCCCTGTTGACACTGCTGAGGAACTCATTGCAAGAATCGCAGTAGCTGCCGGAGAGATTCGAGATATGCCTGGAGTATTCCAGAATGTTCGGATGTCCATGCGTCGGAGATTTGAGGCGTGCATTGTAGTCCGTGGAAGAAACTTGGAACACTTACTTTAATCCATGTACCTTTTGCTTCTTTTCATGTATTATTAAAACGATTTCTCATTTACGGTCTCTTTTCCTTATGGTGCTTCTGTGTGCAACACCGCTTCAGGAAAGCATTTCCGACCCCACATTGCTCTATGATTTCGAGTTGTCAGGATGTACCCTACCCCTCTTAGAATTTCTGAAACGGTTCACTGAAACACTCTGTATAAACTATATTTTTTTATCATATTGTGGATCTAAGTGACAAAATTTATCCACAAATAATTATAATCTTTTTCATTCTTTATAATACTTTTTTACTAATTTGATCATATAATCTCGATTTACTTCAAAATAAAGCTCATTCTTTCTTAAACTAAATCTTAATTAAAGTTCTCAATGAATAATTTGTTTTTGAATAAAATTTAAAATATTTCCATTTGATTTTACAACTTTTTTGTTTCCTAACTAAAGTAAATAATGTTATTTTGCTTTACAAATTAATATTCCTTTGTTTTATTTTCCTTTACAGAATAAGTTTCCTTTGTTACAGAATATATCGATGCATTTTTATATATGTAAAGGAAAATGAAATTTAAATAAATATTCTTTATAAATTTTGATTTTGAAAGATTTTAATAGTTCATGTTTCCTCACTTTCAGGAAACTCCCTCTGCAATTCCTTTTTCTAAAATAAATTTTTCAAAACATTTTTCATGCAAACAATATTTCAATAACTTTTGAATTAAAAGAATTTTTCGAAATAATAAATAAATATTTCAACAAACAGAAATTTAAAATAATATTTGTTACTTAAAAAGCATAAACAAAAAAATATTATGAATACAATAAAACACTTTGTATGGATAAATTATTTAATCTTTTAATGAAATATTTCCTCTCTGTTTTTTTTATCTATTGCAAAACACACTTTTAATAACGCTGTATAAAATAAAAATATTTTTGTATGAAGACTTGAATACTATAATAAACAGAAATTTAAAATGACATTTATTACTTTTAAAAACATAAACTACATTATCGCGAATATAATAAAGCGCTTTGATTGATAAGATTATTAAATTTTTAGTGAAAAAAATCACCATATCATTTAAATCTAAATGCAGCAGACTATGTTTTTTCGTGCTCTTAAATATAACAAACGTAATTTGAATAATAGAATACATTAAATTTGCTATTTGTTTTTTATGTGGAATCCTTTGTTGCGATTTCACTTTTCTATCTTCATACTTAAATTAGTTTTGTATCAAGATATTTTACTTAAAAATTGAATGATTTTTTTCTTTATATTAAAATATGACTTTCGAGCAACCTAAATAAAGTTATTGAAATTATTTATTTGCATTCTTTTATTATTTTTTGTTTTTGTTTCTGCTTGCCTAAGAAATAGAAGAACAGTTCTATATTTTCCCACTTCTCTATTAATCTTCTATTTTGTGAATGCTTAATGTAAATAATAATTAAATTTATTCTTTCAAAAAATTTTCAATGTTTTGTCTACGTCTATTATTGATAAAAGTTATAGTAAATAAATTTCGTAATCTTTGTAATTGCATTAGCTTAAAGGTAGACGTGAAAACGTATTATCGGATATTTTTAAAGAAATCAAACTGAACTATCACTTTAAAATCATATTCCGTTATTAAAATATTCAGAACTGCGAAATTTTCAGAATTTTATGTGACTTCGATATTCCCTGTGATTATAATCTACTATTATTAAACTGACAAAGTACGAACTGCAAAGATAAAAGACTTAATTTGAACGCTTCAACTGAAATATATATATATATACTTAAGGACATTAAAAATTGTATGCATTATGGCATAAAATAATTTTTGAAAAGTAATGAAATCATTTTTTAAAACAAATTACAAAAATTCTTAAAAATAAAAATTTACGCATGTAATTTCTGGAAATATAGATGTTACACATTTATTTGAACTTTGTCCTCAAAAACTGCTTATAGCCTAAATAAAATTAATGAAACAAATACGTTTTCCTACAAATACATTCTTTGTTATTTGACAATCGAACTAAAAAGTTGAAATTCTGAAGAAAGCGGAATTTTCTTTTATTGGAAATATTATGTTTATTTAGAGTTTTAATCATAAATAACTTCATTGAATTTAATTAATAAGGTAAAAATTTATAAAATTTTCAGCAAAATAATAAAGATCCGTTAAAATGTAAAGCTTTACTTTTATTATAACTTTAACTATTTTTCAAATCAAATGATTGAACATCACAAAGGAATTAGAATCTTGCTCTGATTTAGCGGATTATCTCTGTAAATATCATTTAAATTTCTTTTTCTAAAATAAAAATATGCATTTCTTTTTTATATTCGTGTTCAAAAGATACTCAATTAAATTATTAAAGGAAAAAGACCCAATATAAATGCTTTTAGGAATATAATCAAATTATCTCTGCTTATAAAAATATTGTTTTAAAGGGAAACGGAACAATGTCAAGCAAATGATGTTTTAAAAGGGAATCTTTTTTTGGGGGGGAGCTTCGATTTCATATTCCGATTGTAGAATTTGATGAGTTCTTCGCTGCTGTACTTCAAAGTTCCACCTCCGTAATTTATGTTAGCTTCATTGTCTGTGACAAACAAACATATAAAGAATAATGCAACGTTATATCACTTATTATAGGAAAAGGTCAACGTTAACGTATTATATCACTAATTTTTTTCAATAAATTGCTTATCAGGGTCCTTCTTCAAAAAAAGGAAGCAAATAGAACAAATTTCGATTTTCAGATAAGAATAAAAATAATAACGAGTGAGTTTTTATCGTACTTTTTCACATTCGTTTTCTTTTGGTATCGACACAATAAATTTACAGTCCATTTCAGTTCGTTTACTTTCATATTTTACCTTATGCATTATGGAATCCACGTGCTTTAAAATGAGGCTGGGTTGAAAACTTTTCTGTATAAAGAAAATAACTATTTTTCAGTCCTTTAAAGTTATGTTTTCCTGCGACGGATGAGTGAATGCTTTTCTTCCTGGAAAAGCAGGTATTTACCGATTCACAGCTCCGGACATCGTTTTATTTTAAAATGTCTGCTTTTGTCAGTTTTTATTTTATTGTTTTCATTTCTCGCGGAGGGTTTTTTTTTCTTTCTTTTTTCATGAATCAAAGAAATATTTTGAAAGTAGCACCTTAGTTCTCTACTGATGGGCATAGAAAACTGATAGTTTCGAAAAATAATCTATTTAAAATGGACCTCAAAATCTCCTGTAGTCTCTAAATATTTGAATGCAGCGCCGTTTCATTTTTAAGCAAATTTTTATCATTTTTCAGAAATGATGCCTTCTGTTTCTGATTAAATAAAAATAGTAGATTCAGACTATGTATTGCAAGAAATCATTGGATTTTTTTTTTCATAAGGAATATATTTTTTCAGAATTCCCATGATTTAAACAAGAAATTTAAAAAAATAATCTTTCAAATTGTTTATTAACATCAAAAAGTGCTATTCTAAAAATGCTTTTCATTCCTTATTTTCGATTTTTTTTTTCAATAAATGTGGGAAATCAATTACAATAATAAATTCAGTGTATGTTAAATAAAGTGCATAGTTTTTTTTAATAAAGCATTATTTGATACTGTTACTCTTTATCAAACAGTTAGATTAAAATATGCAGAATACAAAAAAAAACAATTGAAAAGAATGAATTTTTCATTTGTTTCATAGCATTAAGAATAAGAAAAATTCATGTTTTTATGTTTTAATTAATTTTACAAAAAAGAGTATAAAGAAGAAACTAACAGAGAAGTTTTTAATTTTTTTAACCGCCAATTTCACTCAATTGTGCCATGTAGAATTCATTTTACAGACATTTATTTCCTCTTACAAAGCAAAAGTAATCTTTCTTTATAATTTTTTAAATAATTCTTAAATAATTTTTCTTGCCAATATTAGGAGCTACGAAAATTATCTTTGTAATAATTCGATAAAGAAAATTACATGAATCGATATGGTAAAAATATATTCTGTTTCTAATCAATTATTTATAAACAAATTAATAATAATAACTTACACCATTTAACATAGATTTTTAGGATGCATTTAACGGTTTATTTTTGTAACTAAACTTCCTCTCTTTATTATTCTTTCTTTTCCAACCGCATATATTTTCATATTAGCAAAAAGACGTTTACATCTTGATTATACTACTGTACTATTTTTTATGATATACTCTAATTAATTAATTACAATTAATTAATATATTCTGAGGCAACGAACTTTCATTCGAAAATTTTAAATCGTTATTAAAATTCTCATTATATAAATAATTAATTCATAATAAATTATGGTAAAATCCGTTGCCTAAAATATTATTCCGATTAAATTCCATTATTTTATTTCACCAGTTTCACAATAATCAATGCATTTGTTACAAATTAGCATCTCATTTCTTGAATATTTAAAGAAAATTTTAAATCAGTGTTTGCAATTAATTTAAAATTTAAAAAACTAAAAATGCAATGCTTATTTGTACTATGAAAATATCTATTTATTGTTCAATTTTCTAAAACTGTTTTTTCTGAATACTTCATGAAAGAAATGAGATAAGGACATTTATTATTTAAAAAAAAAGCATAAACACACGTTTTGCGAAAATAAAAGCATATACTATACAGATAAAGTTATTAAAAGTTTTTTAAAAGAAACACTTGCAAATTATCTTAAATATCGTTTGAAATTCTTGTCTTAAACGATTTTTTTTTGTCTCTTATAACTGAAAAGACATTATTTGGATAAACGAAAGCACTTCAAGGAAAACACAAAATTTTCAGCACGTTTTTCAATAACATTTTCTATTGAGAATTTAGTTCTCTGCCATACTACTTGAAGAAACATAATTTAGTATTTAAATGAAAAATTCTTTTCCTTTAAATTCTTTCTCGTCTACTTAACTTAATACAGGGCTTTTTGATTACCTAAACAAATTTTTGAAATTACTTTTCTACATTCGTCTGTTTATTTATAAATGCAGTGAAAGCATAATTCCACTTTTTTAATGCCTTGTCTAAAACTCTTCTGTTTTTGGAAACCAAATTAAAAGCTTTAAATTAAATTTGTTCTGTCTAATAGTTTTCGGTGCAGTCTACTTATATAACTGAAAAAAGTTAGAATAATCGCATTAACAATTGGTTTCAAATAACTTGGCTGATATTTTCGTTTAGAAAATTTAACTGTCACTTTGAAATTATGGACTGTATAGTTTTAAGAGAAAAAATTTGTTTCCAATTTTTGTTTTAGCAACTTATTATATTAGTTAAGAAAAACATAAAACTAACTTTTTAAAGTTTTGAAATATGCATAGGAAGATTAAGAGTTGAGTACACACAAGGTGCTTGTAAATTTTTAATATTTTCATTTGTACTTCTTCAGTTTAAAGATATATTTTTTCATTTGTACTTCTTCAGTTTAAAGATATATTCAAATTCATGAACTACTCTACTGCAATCGAAAAATAATGGTACGATTAATTTAAAACACATATAAAATAGATATTATCCTGTATACTTTTATCAAATGTTAATATGATTCCTTTAGACATATGGCAACAGTCAAGAATTTATTTCGGGTTTTTTTTTTTTTTTTTTTTTTTAATTCAAGAGTTTTTTTGGAGGAATTTTTTTTTTTTTTTTTTTTTTTTTTTTTTTTTGATTAGGCAAGAATTTCAGCTTTACTGATTTTTCAAAATTTGGAAAAGCAATTTAGTAACGAATATGCATTGAAAGATATTCCTGCGACAAAAATATTTTAAATGTTATGGAAAGTCTTTAAAGAATAATTGCTTATCAAAAACAAGAATATTTGAGGGTATAAAATGTTAAAAGAAGATCGAGAATCTGTCATAGATGAATCATGCACTGGGAGACCATCCATTTCGTCTTATTATCAGAATGTCGATCAGATCAGATCGACATTTAATAATTATAAGTATTAATGAACAAGTTTCTACACGGAGAACGTCGAAAGCAACAAAAACTCTGGATGAATAACTCACGGCTTATGCCCTATCATAATGCGCCTTCACACAGTGAAATTTTTTTCACAAAAAACTTCAAATAAACTCCACAAGTTCAGTATTCCCCTGATTTGGCACCATGTGATTTTCCCCTTATTTCTAAAAATGAAACTGCTTCTTCGTGGTCACCATTTATTTTATTCATTCCATTAATCCAATAAAATAAACCTCGCTATAAAAATTCGAAACTTTTTTAATGTATGCATTGATGATTGAAAAATATATAGTAGAAGCACGTTGCTACTGGAAGAAATTACTTTAAAGTCGATGTAATAAATTTTGAACAATAAATATATACCTTCTGTTTGATGCTACCATTCTGGGTACTTTTTGATATGTAATGGCTAATAATAAACTAGATCAATCAACTATTGACTGATATAAAAAAAAATCTTCCTTCAAGTGCCAGTGACTTGCTACAATTCAGGTCTACAAATGATACATTTCTCCAGAATGGTAAAAGATGAGTTTGAATGCATCTGCTTTTTGTTAATAGCAGTTGATACCTTTCTATGTTCAGCCATCACCGCGTAAGCACGACCATCCGAATATAGCATATGAATGAAAATGAATATTTACTTATTAGCTTACAATTACTTATAAACACATGTTAATTTGCCAAACTTGTTAGCATATATTAATTTAGCTAACAAAGTGGATTCAATTGTTTACCAATTCTTACAACTGAATTTTTATGCACATTTTTTTAAATGGCATTGTTTGTCATTAATATTAAACGCAAGTTTCAAATTACACAATTTCTTAACACAAAATATTAAAAATCAGACCAATTGTTAAAATAAGGATTAAAGGCATTTTTTATTAAGTTAAAGAGACACAGATACCATTTCAAAGGTTTTCTATTTCTCAATACTTTTGGAAATATTCGAATAAACTGTAATTTAAAAAAAAAATTTTTTTGTTCCTCCTTTCTTATAAATAATCATTATCTTTTGGTAAATAATTTATTTTTCTTCTTTAAGAAGAAATTTAAAAATTTTATTATTTAATTGCTAAATTCACACCTTTTAAACGTATTTTAAAAGTTTGTACTATCTCAAAATACTTATAGAAAATATTAATATTGAAGAAATTGCAAAATCATGTTAAAAATTTTATCCTTAAATTATCTAAATTTTTTTTAATTGCACATTTTTTTTTCAAAAATTTGAATAAACAGTGGTGGCCAAAATTGTGCACACTTTTGAAAATCATTATGTTTTCTAACTTTGCATGCTTATCGAAAATGTTACATTTCAGAAAATGCAAACTCTTACATATCATTTTAAAGAGAATTTAATGCTGATTCCAATACAAAAAGCAAAATCCACATATTTTCAATACAAAAAAGTTATTTTTATTTTAATCTGATTAACAGACACAGTGATGAAGCGGATTATAATTTTTAACTTTCCTGGCATATCACTGTTCTTGTTCTGGGAACCAATCAAATGTTACTAACTGCTAGCAGAAACTGCCATCATGTTTAAGGCTGGAACAAGTCCTTATTGTGATTTGCTCTTAGAAAGACGATTGTTTTTTATGCAATTAAATTGCAAGTTAGATGTTTTGTTCAACTTTTTAATATACAGTTGGAATTTTTGCAAATATTTCTAATATTTAGTCAAGAAGCAATGACATCAAATATAAGAATAGATTGGACACCTAGAAAGAGATTATTGTGTTACATGAATGTGGTCTTTGCTATGCTGAAATTGCAAGACAAGTGGGTGGGTGGTTCAGTGACTATAAATGGAATCCGAATATTTTGTTTACGATATCAGGAGACAAATTCAATAAAAAACAAAGCAGGAAATGGCTGAAAAAGGTGCACCACATTTGTTGAGGACAGAAAAATAAAAACACTACGTCTCCAAGATAGAAGAATGTCATAAGCGGCCATCAGAAGTCAATTGAATGATGTTGGTATTTATGTCAGTTCTAGAACAATCAAGAGAAGATTATTAGATGTTGAACTAAGAGGTAGAATCGAATGAAAAAATCCTTATTTCAATTAACAGCAGCATATAAAAAGATTACGTCGGGCAAAGGAACGCATTAATTGGACAGATGATCAGTGGTCATAAGTTATATGGAGTGATGAAACTAACATGTTGTTATTCGGTAGTGATGGCGATAACAGATAAGACATAGAATAGACGAAAAGATACATCCTCACTGCATTCCGGCAGCTATGAAGAAATCAGTTAGTCTTATGATTTGGTCATGCATGTGAGCAGATGATATTGGTATTCTTCATGTTATCGATGGGGCATTAAATGCAAGAAAATACATTAACACTATTCTAGATTCAAAACTTACACCTTCCATCAGTGATATATTTTCCAACAATGCATCATTTATTTGTCAGCAGGATTCAGCTCCTTGTCACACAGCAAAAATATCGAAAGAGTGGTTTAGTGCAAAGAGCACTGAATTGTTATCATGGCCAGGAAACAGTCCTAGCCTCAAAATTATTCAGAAATTATGGCAACGTTTGAAAATTCTTGTGCATATGAAACGTTCATCAAATAAAAGAGAATAAATTGAGACCATAATTGTTTCCTGGTATCATGCAATAACGAATGACGAGCTTAAAACTCTTGTCAGCTCAATGGAACATCAGTGTGAAGCTGTAATAAAAAACAACGGCTACCCTACTAAGTACTGACTAAGTACTGCAGTCATCAGCATCTGATGTATCTCGATAATTATTGCCACTTAATTTTTTTGTATTGCAAATATTTGAATTTTGCTTTTCGTATTGAAATCAGCATTAAATTCTCTTTAAACTCACATATAAGAGTTTGCCTTTTGTGAAGCTTTACATTTTCTATAAGCATACAAAGTTAGAAAAAAAAATTTCAAAAGTGTCCACAATTTTGGCCACCACTGTAGCATTTAATTCTTTGTAGCATCATTCATTTAAAAGGAATATAAGCAGATAAAGTAAATATCCATCATAAATAATGAAATTTATTCTTTTTTTTTAACCAAAACGTTCTTTTATCTATTCAACATCCTCAGTCAAAACTTTTTTATTAAATTTGCTCAACTCTGCAAATATTTTCCAACTTCTTTTAAATGTAGCGAGCATTATTAACTGAATCAACATTTAAGAAAAATGCAAAATACTTCTACCTTTTTTTTCCTGTAAAACTCTGTATTAGAATTTCAAGTTTCAATCTTAACACATCTTATTCATGGTCGTATAATTTAAAACGTTAATAAAAAATGCCTCTTCTTTGAAATTCTTTTTTTCCTTTCTCTACTTAATTTGATCTATCCCTCTCATGAAAGCAAAATGAAGAGCTCGAAATAACTTTTTTTCCTTTGTTTCAGTTATTCATCTGAGAAACGAATGTATAACTTTGTATTTGTAGCTCATTGAGCACTCATACATTTTTGAATTACGGAGAGAAAGTAAATAACTTCAAATTAAATTCCTTTCCCTTTTGAAAGGCTTTCTTTCTATTTACTTCTATTACGTTGATAAGTGTGAAAATGAATTATCTTAGGAAGCACTGCAAATAATTCATAAGCTTGACTAAGAAGAGGATGTATTGTAATTTTCGCTAGTGAATATCCGTCAAAAACTTATTGACTCTGAATTTATAAATGCACATTTTTCGAAATTAATTTCACAATGGCCAAAAAAACGGCTTCCTTAACTGCTGAAACTGTTACACATATGCAATGATATCTCTTAATTTAAACCTTAACTAATTTCCTAATTTTTATCTTAAATTAGCCAATGTTAACTTCATTCTAAAATGTTCTCTTATTTCCTGATCCAATTCCCACTTTTTTATTTAATTATTTCTAATGTACGCTTAACAAAATTGCTGACTCCGACGTTCCCATACAAGGAACGAAGTGATATATATCCCTAAAACCCGCACCTTTCCTTAAAAAGATCCCTTGCTTAAATCGATACATGGTAAGAAATCTCTATCAGAAAATCATAGTAAAATTACTGAAGGGAAAATTTCGGTCACTTTGCTCTTTTATCTCGGAACAGACCTTGATTGGAGTGCTGATTATGTCTTTTTTCACTCCTATCTGCATTTCGACTTTCAACTCGTTTTTAATCTCTTTCACTGACCATTTATGAGTTAAGGTTTCGATTATTGTTGTTTGGCTAGAAAACATATTTGATTGATTGAATAAATATTTTTTTTGGTTAAAAGCTACTCGTCAAAAAAATGGTGTATATAATTTCCTAAAACTTAATTAAAAATAAATTTATTGATGGGATCAATTATGAAATAAATTAGTATTACAGATCATTTATTGTAATCTTATTTGATATTCTTTTTCGGAAGATAAATTCTTTATTGATATTCTTTTATATCATTTGTGATATTTGTCTTATTTGGGTTTTTTTATATTCATTTGTAATTATCGAAGCTAGAAGTGCATTTGGAAGAGAGGCTTTGATACTTTTATTTATTGAATTATCGGAACAACATCTGAGTAATTTTCTAGTACTACAATAAGTTTTTATGATACTACAAAGTATACAATGAGTTTATATTATATATAGTAACTTAATGTGTTGGAAATGTAACAAACTTCGTATATGAATTTTACATTATTTAAGAGTAAAATATTGTTACGGAACACCGGGTTCGCTTGTAGTGGGTGTATAGTGTCAAAACACAATCAGCAGGCCTCAGTCAAAAGCAACAACTACGTTTATTAAACACAAACACACAGATGACGAATACAAAGATGACAATTATATACATCCGAGACGAAAACACAGCACAGCAAATAGCAGAACACTACAGCAAACAGTAGCCCACAAGTAGTAATCGACATCACCATACAAAGCAACCATACAGAATCCAGCAGGAGAGGGGATCCTCGGAGCTTCGCTCTACGATCTCTCCAAAGGGCTGAAATTCTCACTGTCTCCTTGCTTTAGCTGTTTCCAACTGCCGACTCACTACTAAACGACTGGCTACTCCACACACTAAACGACTCTGCTTCCACAGTAAATAACAGGACTCGGCACACACCTCAGTTCAGCAATAGCTTGGGCACCACACAAAGCTGGCACTCTGCTGTTGCTTCCCTATCCTCCCGAAGACTCGTTACTTGTCTACGATTCCGATCTGGTTTACTGCAGCTTTAGACTGCTGGCCTCTTAGCTCCCAGGAGAAATCTTCAAGTTCCCGGCATTATCTACTTTGTCGACAAAGTCTCAAAATTCGTCGCCAAGTTTGTCGTCAAGCTCTGGGATCACTGGCTCGGCACCCGAGCAACATCCAATACAGATGACTGTAAATTAGTCTTTCCGGTGATAGAACTAACCATGCTGGGAAGCAACTGTACAGGCTTGTAGCAATATCTTTTCTTAAAATTCTAATCTCTTTTAATTTTTAAGCTGACAGATCGCCGCTGTATATAATATAAATTTAAAAAAATGTCATTTCTTTGTTCATTAGTAAACAAAGAAAATTTACAAGCTATTATCGTTTAAAAATGCCTATAAAAGTTTTAAAAATTTCATAACATCATCTAGTTAAAATGTTGAGATGTAAAAGTACCTTCAAAACTGTTTTGTACATGTAATTAAGAGCATATTTGTATTAATACTATGATTTTTATTTATTATTTTTTAAACATTTACTCATCAACATCCAGTTCGTCTTTAAAAATCAGATTTTATTTTTATTTACTCTAAATCCATTATTTCAATTACATAGTTTTAAAGTCATACAAATAGTTTTGAACTTATGTGTTGCTTAAATACCATTTTTGATTAATATGGAATTCAGATAGTATTTTTACTGCTATCAGTTGCTGTGTAAAAAAAGAAAATTTCAGAATTTTGAAATTTTTTTGAAATCCTAATTGGTCTATAAATCATAAATTAAGAAATTTGTACTCAAAAATGAAGATTCATTTATTTGAACCGCCAATTAAAAAAAGAATATTTTGACAACATTTGAAGGAAATTCACAAAAATTACCTAAACGGTTACTGCTAAGAATTCTAATAATTATTTTTTTTATTTTAATATTTCATGCTAATCCCACTCCATCGCTGAAAGTGAAATTAAAAACATTTTAATAGCATTCCACGAAGGACTAACTGACACGTTATTCATCAACTAGCTTCAAAAGCTTTCAGTGGAATTTTTGAACTCATTAAGACATTTTTATATTCGGAATTCTTAGAAAGAATATTGTTATTCACAACATTCTTAAAACCTGGAAAATTGCTTCATTACTTTAAGAGAAATTTATCAAAATATTAATCATTAAAAAAAAATTTTAAAAATAAGTTATCTGAATATATAAAGACAATATTTTAGCTCTTTATTCTATATAAATGGCCCTGTCATTTCTTTTTTAACCAATGTTTTTAATTATATCTATTCATTGCTGTTATTTAAAACTTTTTTTCTCAATAAGTAATTTCTTCAATAAGTATTTTACAGCTTTTTTTTAAATGTAGAATTAATAAATGAACAAAGAAATCTTAAAAGAAATTCAAAAATCTTTGGAGGCTTTATTCAAACATTTTATTCTGTGTGCGCAATTTCTAGTTCCTATCTTGATACTTTTTATTCATGATCGTATAATTTAAAATATTAATGAAAATGCTTTGATTTCCCCTTCTATTTAATTATGGCTTTTCAGAATATAAAATAAAGTCATTTTATTGAAATTACTGTAAAATTACTTTATATAATTTTTTTTATTCATTTTAAGTATAAAGGCTTACCCTTTGATTAGATGCTTTTCAAAAACTTATTTTTTTTTTAATTTCAGAAAGAGTAAATAACTTCAAATTAAATATTTCCTTTGAAGCATCTTATTTTTATTAACTAGAATAAAAATGAGGAAAATTGAATGTTAATAATTGTGTATCTTATAAATACATGTGCATGAGAAGTTACTTTGTTACATGTGCATGAGAAGTTTCTTTGTATGTTTCAATGAAACAGAACTTTTTTAAATGTTATTCGCTGAAAATGTTTTCTTTCTTGAAAAAGTGGATGATTTCCTGGAATCTATAATAATGTCAATTTATTTTTAAAAATGACATTTTTAGAAAATATGCATTTCAAACATTCCAAATAATTTTATAAGGATAAAAGAAATACTCGCTAATGAGGATTTTCCAGATAATTTTTGAAACAGAATGAAAAAAGAAATTTAAAACTTTTTTATTCTTTTACTCTCACGTTATAAATTGAAAATCAAATTTCAAGTTATCACGTGAGAGTATTATTTTTTAAGTCACGTGATATCAATCCGACAAAAAAACCTCATGTCCTCACATGATTCATATTTCGCAATCACCAACTTTTAGAAAAGCTATGTTTTTTTTACCATCTGAAAATCAATCGAGTTCTAAAATTTTTTCCCGAGGCCAGAAATGTTTTTCGTGAAAAACCAGCTTAAACCGGTTTTTAAAAATCATGTCATTAACAGATTACGCATACATCGATATTTAGAAAACGATGATTTTTTTTTTCAAAATTCTTCGAGCTCCAAAACATTTTTGCAAGCTATAAAAATTAAAAATTATATATAAAACTTTCAATACCTCTTCTCGCCTGTTTCAATACCTGTTTCGCGTTCTTTCCCAATATCCTCTCTCTGCTTCTTTGGGGGATAACTTCTTACGACCCTGCCCTCTATTGGCCCGACAAGACAAGTGGGTATTAGTACATGGACGACATTTGCGCCAAATTGTAACTTTTTGTTGTCGCTAAGTCACCAAATAAGAGAATCTTCTTTATCATTTTCTAATAATCCTAAACTGAAAAAATTGCCCGTGCATTTTGTGGCTTCAAAAACCCTAAATCAAAACAACATCAAGTTCTCACATGATAATATATGCTCTCATCTTTAAAGAATATTTTGCTCTATGAATAAATGTTTCATACTTTATGAGAATAATACTTCATATAATAATGTAAAAAAATACGAACTTAGTTTAACAGAAAGAATAATCATCTCAGCAATGTCATAAAAATTGATCATATGGAATCTTGTTAATAAAGCAGCAGTGGTCCTCTGATTATTAATTATTTATTGCAATCTATTCATGACTTTTGATGCATTATAATTTAATAATAATAAGTAAATATTAAAAAATGAAATAATTTAATTAATCACTTAATTTTTATAATAAAATTCAATAATTGCACAGATTATTTAATTAAAAAGTTTGAATTTCTTCAAAAATAATTTCCTCTATTCATAACAAACTGTATTTATATGCATTAACAAAAGTCCTAATAAAGGGTAATAAACACGAATTTATGGGTTACATATTAGAATTAAACATTGTTTTTGTAAAATACGTAACATTTCTTTTCTAATGCAAGACTTAAAAGTCTAGATGACATTTGTTTTCTACTAAGCATAATTAATTTCACAAGTTATTTCTTTTCATCGAAAATCATCGCTTTAATGTCATAAAAATTTGTCATGCGGAATCTTCTCAATAAAACAGTGGTGGTCATCTGAATATTAATGATTTATTGCGATCTATTCAGGAATTTTGATGTTGTATGGGTAAAGAATTTGATATTTTCTTCAAATTTAATTAAATTAATTTGCTTTAAAGTTAACTAAATTAATTTTCTTTAAAATCTTCTTTGTATAATCCAAAGATAGCATATAATAATTCTTCTGTTAGGAAATCATTTTTTATATCCATTGCTGTCTTGAAACTTATAAACATATTTCTATTCAAACTAAAAATTTAGTACGAACAGCTCACTTTTTTTAAATAAAAATGATTTCTCTTACTAATAAAATACATAAATATGTAGCATAAGTTCACGAACAAGCATCTTTAAGATGCCATCATGATAAAGCAGCAACAAAAAAAATTATTCGATCGTATCTCTAATCCATGGACTGGCATGAACTAGTAAAAATAAATAAGCTCGTGAAACAGATTGAACATGCTATGTACTCTTGTACCATAAATGATACTTTAAAAAAAACAATCTTTTACCATGGAAAGCGTCTTGTAATATGCAAAGAAACATATGGTAGTGCCTCTGTTTCTGGGTGATGCTCTGGACATTTTTCGTAGTTTTTTGCTATGATAATATGCAACATTTCATCTTGAAACTTTTCTTTTTAATGAACATTGCTAAAGTATTTAGAAATACTCAAAAACATGTACCATTTTTTTTTTGGTTTGTCAGATTTAAAATGACGTGCACCGAAAAATAAAAATTTGGCGTAAGTTAATACATTAAGCTACTTTCGAAATATATAGAAATCTTAGCAGCTCAGGTCTTTATTTGGTAGTTTTATACCTTACCATTCAGAAGCAGGTTTAATGCACAACCATTTAATAAATATTCTATACAAAGATGCCATTATATGAAAAAATTTTAAGACCAAAAATTGCTCTCAATATTGATATATCTGTTGATATCACCGTTTATAAAGAATAGTATTTTTTTATTACATAAGATGTGTGACCAGAATGGAGATTTTCAATGAAATTCTGTAATTGTTAACAAAAGTCAATGGGAGTGGTCTATTCTTGATCTTTTTTGTATACATACACAATAAGATACTTGGGAAATAGCTGAGTAGTTATAAACAGAATGAAGTATGTATATTGGATCTCTCTCTATCGACTTATTGTGTCTAAATTTCTTATAAATCTGCAATTTTTCCTTATCTTAAATCAAATTTCTTTTATCTGGCTTTTATTCATTTGTAATCACATACACAAAGGCAAATTAGCAAACAGAGACTTATGTTTTATGAGTTTAACCCAAACTTTGATGCATATTTGCAATTTCAGTAATAAAACTGACACCTCAAATATCATTTGCCTTGCTCCTTACATTTTTAAGTAATCTCTTTCATAGACAGACTGATATTTAGAAGTTTTTTTATTCCAAAAAAATATTCCTCTCGTCAAGATGGTGTGGTGAATAGCTTATAAGCCAGTTAACAGCTACGCTACCCGAGTAGTTGCTTTTGTATTGTGGTCATGTTACTGAGCTGCGAACCACAAGGTCCCAGGCTCTATCCTCTCTCATCACCATCCGCCACATTGGAAGGCGACATTTGCATCTAAGTTACTATCTGGCAACATAAATTGTTGAGGTTAACAACAATCAAAAGTAGGGTTTGTAAATCTCTTTTCAGTCCCTACTGTCTAAGATACAGCAGTTATCAAAAAATTTTTAATACAAAAGTTGTCGTCTTAATGAGGCGCTAATTTGGTTCATTTTTCTATCTTCAATACATACATATATATATACAAACTTTTGAAGGAAAGATGGTTCTGGGTTCTAGGGACTATAATCGGTAAATATCTGAAGACATTTTCCAGAAATCTTATCATGAGAACCATTACAATAGGTAGTCGTCCTATAGGAATCTAGATAAAATAAGTGTTTTTGAAATAAGTGTTTTCAATAATATGATTATTTAAACATTAAATTTACTTATTATAATCTTAATAATTAATTTTACATGAATATATAAAAATTTTAATAGCATAAAGCTGGTTTGATGTTAATACTTTATATTATTTTGAAGATTACAAATAATTCTGCAATGAATGCTACAGAAAAATTCATGCTAAAATTTTCTGTTTCTAGTGCAATATTTTTCTTCAACATTTCCTTCTGTAAATATAACCATATTTTTCTTAACATAAAGCTTAACATTCTTAATAACATACAACTGTTTTGATGTCAATACTAAACATTATTTTGAACACAAAAATAATTCTGCAATAGATATTACGGAAAAATTCACGTTAGAACTTTTTATTTCTATTGCAATATTTTTCTTTGACATTTCCTTCTGTAAATATAACCATATTTCTTCTTCACATAATGCTTAACATTTTTAATAACCCAATGCTGTTTTGATGTTATTACTTCACATTATTTTGAAGATTAAAAATAATTCTGCAATGGATACTACAGAAAAATTCATGCTAAAACTTTCATTTCTAGTGCAATATCTTTCTTTGACGTTTCCTTCTGTAAATAAATATAACTATATTTCTCCTTCTATCCCTTTAGGCGAGTTGCTGCAACGTCCACCCTTGGAGACCATTGTGGCTGGGGAAGGGGAAGACATCCCCACTCTGGTAGGTAAGTACTTTAAAATGCCCTCGACCTTTCTTTTAAAAACAAAAGGCAAAAGAAAGAAATATCGCTAAAAAAATATCTGGTATTTCCTATTTCTTCATTCTTTCTTGCTGTTCCTAGATTTCCAGGTTATAAAAACTTTTCTAAAATTGTAAAACTTGTCAGAAATCTTCAATAAATCTATATTATCACTATGATTTAAAAAAGAAGATTACAAAGTTATTTGTAAAGTAAATACAATAGCTGCAGCTTAATGTAATTACTTCGGAATTTAAGAATTTTGATAATAATAACAATAACCGACTTGGGTAAAATCAATTATCACATCAAGGGAAAAGAAAAAAACATACTTATATCAGGATTTTCTACAATTTATTTCAAAATTAATCATTAAAAAATACCTTAATTGCTGCTTATCGACAATGATTCCTTAACAGTTCTGTTATACAGGGTGGTTATAATTAAAGTGTACCTTTTAGACCCCTCTATAACCCGTTCAGCCTTTCGGATTTTGATGAAGCTTGGTATATACGTTATATAGGGCATGGGGAAAAGATTTCTGCCTTAAAAAAATAGTTCAAATTTTGACCAGCAAGAGGAATTATGGCTCCTAAGGAAGTACAAAAATCTCTCAGAATCATTAAAATTTATTCAATTACAGAATTTGCTCACCGTGTGCTCCATTGACAGCAATTACGTGTTGAAAACGCATTATAGGTGTTTAATGGTAGCGCGAAGAAACTATCGAGAGATTTCGGCAACATGGCGTGTAGTACTGGCTGTCAACTCAGATAAAGGCCTAATTCCTCCTCCACAAATACGGTCTTTTAGGAATCCCCACAACTAGAAATCACAGGGATTTAAGTCAGAGATTTAATTATTTTTTATATTGCTCATAAAACGCTTTTTACGATTTTTCAATATTTTACTAAAAAGAGGCTGTGAAATTTTCAATTGCCTTTTAGCGTTTAGTTGTATTAGCGTTATTTTAAAGCATTCATTTGCCTCGTTTTTTGGTAAATTTTCACACTTGTTCAGATTTTCAATTTTGTTTTTGACACTCAAACCAGTTCGCTCATTTTTTTTAACACCCAAATCATTTACATCTAAAATTCAATAGCAGAATATAATGATTTATCGTGGATCAAAAAATAAGGTATGATTTGGCAGAATAGCTGTCCTTTTAAACCAATCCAAATCGTTCTATTCGGTACAAAAAAACTCCATCACATAGTAAAGAGGACTCCGGTATGTTTCCTTACAAGAGGAGCAATAAATCGTTAATCCTGATTGAAAAGAACACATCTGTCGATTTTCTACTTCAAAGCTGATAACATTAAACTATATAGTAATCATATATTCAAAATATATCCGCATAAAATATATATATATCCGCATATATCCAAAACGAATGTTTTTTGTTCATTTGAATAGATCGGTTTGGGGATCAGAAGAGTTTAATAATATAAAACGAATGAAAATATTAATCACGATAGCATTAAATGGCACCCATTGTAACATAAATTTACACAAATAGTATTGCAATATAAACATACGAAGGAAGTGAGCATTTTAGATAAGATAACAGTTCGAATCACTACCGAAAGGAGATTGTCTCGATCCTTTTATTTTAGAATCATAATTGCTCTCCCAAGATATGAACACTCAAGCACGTAAGAGGAGCAAAATAAATTGCTTGTAATTGGTTGTCAGTGAGAAAGATGTATAGAATTTCTGTTAGAGATTTTGCCATAGATTTGAGACAACATTTGGAAAGAATTGAAAGTAACTCAGTTCCGCTTACTTCAAAACTGCAAAATTCAGTGAAACGCTCATTTAAAAATTAGGGCAATTTTATAATGCCCAAAATTCAAATTTTGGTTGCTGTTGTTTTTTTCCATCAAAACCTGCAAAAAATTGTCCTACTTCAACGAACTGGACATGAAAACTTTCATTTTTTTTTATTATTGAACTTTTTCCCATTTGCTCATATATCCAAAAGGAATTTTTTTTCTGTAATAAAAAAACTAAAAAATATTAACTGTATTTTTTATGATATTCATTGTGTTATGAACCAATGGCCGTGATGTCAAGTGATGGAATCCATTCAATTCCTCATACTATCAAAGATATACATTTTATAATTTCATTATTGATTAATGTTTTAAAAAATTGTCCCTTTAATTAACAAGCATTATATTCAAAACTATTTAATCTGGCATAATGGAACAGTTCAATTTATCACTTACAGTTAATATGATTTACCATTCGCTATATCTATAATATATAGTAATTTTCAAACTTTTTGAATTTATTCCAGTAGAAAATAAAACTTTTCTTTTACCTTCTACAACCTGATTAAATAGGCCTGATTTTAATTATAATTATTATCACTTTTATTTTCTTAAATATATTTTTAAAATCAGATCACAAAATTTCAAGAAATCATTTAAAAAATAATTTTTAAATCTTTAAAAAATAACCTATTCAATTCTTTATCTTTTATTCCGATAAAATTTTAGAAATATTTTGAATACAATTTGAAATATTTTTGGATAATCATTACTCTATTTTTAAAATTCATGATTTATTATTTTTTATTTTAGAACTGTTGATAGAAACTCTAATTACAAGCTATTTAAACCACAATACCAGGAGATTTAAAATTCTGATATTTTAATTTTTCTAGCTTGAATAAACTTATTTTGAATCTTGTAAAGCATCACCATCCTAGTATATGATCATTTTATTCAACCTCGTTTGCTTATTCAAGCGTTTTGAAAAGCTCTTATATAATTATGAAGCAATTTTTTCTTCTTACCGATTAGCATTTCTTCTCGCGTGTTACCATCGAATGGAATAATTTAAGATTTTATTTCTTCTGTCCCAATTATTATAATTTTCAGAATACTTTAAGATTTGAGACAGTGGTTAAGTATTCATTTATTTATTTATCTTTACCCAATATTTGACCTTCATAAATTTTTTTATTATAAGTATTTAGTTATACGTTTAAAAGAAAAAAATGAATATTAAAAGAAAAAATATTTAACTGTTGAATTTTAAGGAAGCTACAAAAATTGCATGATTTCTAGGACATATTATTTGGCATTTGTTTATTTTTTGCAATCTAGTTTTACTTTCTGATATTTTTCGGCTATTAAATTATCAAAATATATTTATTTAAAAATTTCCCTTATCACTGCAATTTTATAAGGCCAAAAATATATACTTAATAAGATCAGAGTACGAAAGAAATTATAGCATATTCTAATTGGGCATTTATTAACAAATAAAAGAGGTTAAAGAAAATTTTATTTCAAATTTATTGTCCAAAGAATGTGAATTTTTATCAAGATTTTAACAATGGCAATACGCGATAGTTTGTCAAACGGTCGCTTTGTAAAAATGGCAAACGATAGTTTAATATAAATGTCAGACAATAGTTTGATAAAAAAATAAAATTAATTCGAATTCCCTCATAAAAAAAGTACATTATTATAAATAATACATAGAATTAAATATTCATTAAAACTGGAGAAACATTATACGGAAACAACTGAAATTATAAAAAAGGTCATTATTTAAATTTTAAGATGGTGTAAAAGGATTTTAATGAGTTATAGTTAAATTTTGGAAGATATAGTTCAAAAAACACCAAAAGGTTTGTTTAATTTGTGATTAAAATTATTTTTAAATAATTTTTAGATTCTGAAAAGTTAATTATCATTTTTTCTCGTTTAGAAGAACGTGTGCATCTAATTTTATACAGTTTATGGGAGGGGTTGAATTTGTATAACGAACACATAAAAAAAATTATCTGTTTTATGTAGAGAGATATTTTAGCTGACGGGGTGTTCTTCTTCTGCTCTCCTTTTCTTCAGCCTTACATAGATAACAACTGCTATTTAATTAACATAATTATTATTTTAGCTTCTAAATTTAAATCTTCTTTTTGAAATTGCAAATTTTTATTAAGTAAATTTAATTCTATCAAAATTACCTCTTACTTTCTTTTATTATTCGTTTTGTGTCTTCCTTGTAACGTATACATTTTAATTTAAACAATTCTACTCGTGGATTTAATAAATAAATTTAATTATATGAAAATTACCTCTTACTTTCTTTTATCATTCGTTTTGTGTTTTTCTTGGAACGAATATGGTTTAATTTAAACAATTCAGCTCATGGATTTCCGTAATAACTCAAAAGTTAAAGAAATATATATGAATTTTTTTTTGTAAATTAAATCAATTAAAATTCTTTTCTAGAAACAGTGGGCTTTGTCTTGTCACATAAGTAAATTTACTTTCTTCCGTATTAATATTTACGTATTAAAAGAAACTGGTGTTCCAGCATTTTTGTAATTTAAGAATGTATTTTTTTATAACAAATGTTGATACAACATTCTTTTTGTATTAAATATTAACTCATATTTCATGCTCCAAAAAACTTTATTATTGTCTAAATTTTAATTTATTAATAAATTATTTGCAAAAATAATTATTTTTTCCTTTCCCACATTTTATTTCTCATTAATATGCATTGTTTCAAATTAACTTTGCTCATTATTTTTATTTTTTTCAAACTGAAAAACTCATTAAAAAACTTTAATTAGTGTTAGTTGCATTTTCAAGATGTTATGATGTTTATTTTAAGAATCAAGAACATCAATTAGTTTATATCAATTTATATTTGCCGTTTATTTAAACTGTAAATATAATAATGTTTGGTTATTTTATATATAATATTTTATAATTTAGTTATTTTATATATAAT
>JAPMOR010004611.1:47929-66250 GCA_026543865.1 Argiope aurantia
AATTTAGTTATTTTATATATAATATTTTATAATTTAGTTATTTTATAATCTATAAAAATAATTAGTTATATTAAGTTATTAGTTTGTATGAACCTTACCTCCATTTTGCCCTTACATTACGCAAATAATTGTTAAATATCTATAAAATTATCACCAACTCTGAAATAAACTTCATTTCACCTGTAAATCTTCGAAAATTATTTTTTTTTTTTTTTTTGTATAAAGTTCAAATTATATTCTGTGTTTTTGTTTCTTTTTATAATCCGCTACTTATAGATTATAAAAATGTCATAATTTGTACTTAAAACATGTAAGACTTGCGAAAATAATTTTTAAAAAGAGCATTTAAATTTTAAGGAAATTATACTACAGTTAAAATCGGACAGAAAATTTAAACTAGCTGCACCAATTTAAACAGAGATTCGAAAAAAATTATAGCATATCCTCCACAAAAATTTCTAAAAATACCTTGTTCAGAAGCAAGTATTTCACTTAGACATTGACAAATAACAGTCTGCAGCTTCCTGGCTTCCAATTTCTATTTGCCGCCCTATTTGTCAAAACTATAATTACATAATCATAAAAATATCTTCCAGATACTTTCTTTCGTCAGAAAGCAATTCACTTAATTGTTTTTAACTCTTTTTCTAACTGTTCGCTGTCAAAAACGTTCACTTATTTCTCGCTAAAATGTATATCTGTCAGTTTAGGGTTCTCTAAACCCGCTTTGGGCCATTGCAAATTTAATGGAACGCGATGCAATAAAGAAATTGAATGTTTGGGTAATTAAAACCATCCGTTTAGTCTTGGAGCAATCAAGACTTCTTATTCGCATTCATTTAAAAGTGTCTCAAATGCTGTATTCTTTATAGTACTCTAGTTTAAAATTATCATTTAAAAAGATAAGCGTTAAAGTGAGTGAAAGCTATGCATTAACAAATATGAGACAAAACTGCTCCTCAAGACACATCTTCGTTAAATAAAAACTTACATTATCTTAATGGAAAATGTCTTTTTTGAATGTTGACATTGCTATTTGTAATGTCGTTTTTATGAAACATTTCCTCTTTGGAGCAACATCAAATGTCAAGTTTAGTCATAAAAGCAATGGTTTTAATGACATGTTTTGTATTACAATTATGTGAGATCGGAAAATATGTTTATGACTCTGCTTGAATAGTGTAATCTTTATTAGAAAGGGCCCAAAATTTCAAACATTAATGCATTTCGAATCAATGTAAAAATAAGCCTGATGTATCTCTTGCCTTAATGCAAATATACTAAGATATTTAGAAAATTTCTTTAACAACTACATGACACTTATCCTTATATCCTCTGTAAAAGCCATTTTTATGAAATGATTCCGATATTTTAATCAACGTTAAATTAAATTATTTTAGGAAATCGGCTTTAAACATTCTTACTTCCGTTTATTTTGAAATTTTGAAAACAACGATATTTCAAATGCTAGTCAATTTCCATATGTCTCAATTCTTTTGTTGTACTGGAAATTATTTAATATTTACAAGCAATATTTATAACTTCATTTTCTGACTTATTTGTTTCTATTATTAATTCACAACTCTTGGCAGTAAGATTGTATCGTTCAGATCTTTAAATATCTTTTATAATAATTTATCAGATATTTAAATTGATTTAATATCTTTTATATTTAAATTGATATTATTTATATTTAAATTGATTTAATATTTGATTTAATACATTAATTTTTTAATTGATTTTGAAGATATACAAGGACATTTCACAAAAAGAACTTTTAATTTTGAACTGTGTTTAGGTGATGAAGACAGCACCTGCGATAATACTCACCTTTTTAAATCTTCTGCACCAAGTATTTGTTTAATACCAATATATTTATTGCAGACCAAGCCCATTTGCAGAGTATTTTTGGTAGAGTAGAATTTTAGAGGAATGGACTTCCAGTCCTGAATTTCAAGCTCCGACATCAGGATATCAAGTGATTCACATAAATTGGAAGAGCTGTAGAAATTTCAGAACCATATCGTGTCTGTAGTTAAAAGCATATATTTTGATTTATATTGTCGAAGGGTTGCCAATAATAAATTTTCACTCACTCTTTTAAATAAAAAAAATAATGAATAATATAATGATTTCAGAGGGAGAAGGAATCTTGACAATAATATTATTTTTTTTTAAAAAAAACATGATTTTGACCGTTTTGAGAGCAGGAAAATCAGACAGATCAAAATACTTAACAAGAAATTTTATCTCCTACAATTTCAGCTTTAAAAAATATGTTCAAGCTTTTACGTTTACGATAGAAGTAGATGGTTATTAAAATCTTAGAATAAAATGTTGCCGCACAGATCAGAATGACTAGCAGCCTCCGTGGCTCAATTGGCCGAGCATCTCGTTTCTGATTGGTTGGTTCAGGGTTCGAGTCCCAACCTAGATGTTTTATCCCAAAACTGGAATTGTTTTATTTCAAATGTTTTCTATTGTTTATGTGAGATCTTTAAAGTCCTAAATCTTTCATAAATATTCACATTGGATTGTTTCGAATATTCTATACATGTATAAAAGCTGAGCCCCATCAGTGATGGTTAAGTTTTCAATCTCGTGCTGCTGTGAGTTACTTCGTTCTAATAAATCTAATTGTTTGTTTAAACTAACTGCGTTGTTCGTTACATCTTCATGATAATATCCAATTCTATTCACATTTTTTTCTACTATTGCAAACAAATACTTGTTTATTTTAACAACGATTCATAGTTCTAAGAATTTTAACTGCAGTGTTTTTAAAGAAAATTTTTGCTTTTGAAACATTAGATTAATGAATTTCGTTTATTATGAAGTATGTAAAATGAATATTTTCAAATTACATTTAGAGGAATTAAGACTTTTTTATATGCAATAATTTTTCAAAAAACGTCTTTAAAGAATGAAGTAAATGGCTAAAAATATTGCCTATTTCAAAAATTGAAACAGAAAAAATTAAATATTAGCAAAACACATCTTTTCCCTCATACTACTTTGTAAGCAGCGTTCATTTTTTAATGGATTTTGATAAATAAGTTCTTACCGCAATTTTCAACACAAACTTGGTAAACATTTGCACTTGAACAGCCAATTCAGTAAATTCATGAGGGGTCCTCAAACCAGTTTCCTTCCTACATAAAGACTTTCAATCACAATCGAAGAAACTCCTCCATCACAGTTATCGAATTCGAAGCACGATCTTTGCTTCACTTTTCGTTCAAAACCCCAAGAATCAACATTGGCGGTAAACAGATCAGAACATCACGTACCGCCCTCTTTCAAGTTGGCTGAAGAATTCAAAACGAGTACTCCTTTCTATATAATTGTATACCAGAACACGGTTGATTTATTTAATTTTTACCTAACAGCTGGGACTTTTCAAACGCGTACTTTAACTTTACGATGAACGAAAATACACAGCTTGATCCATACTAATGGATGGATGATTAAGTTTATATCTGTAGAAATATCTCGCGCAGAGTATTCCTACCTCAACTGAGTTTGGCGAGTTATCTTTGGGTGTTGTTTTTGTCATAACTAATCTCGACCAAAATTTGCCAGAATTTCTACATGAATCCGAAAACTTCCCAAAAGTTGATTTGAAAAAGCAGCCTATGTTCAGAAGACCTAGGGGATGAGAGGGTGAAGGCTAGCTTAACCCCTGAGGCTTGCTCGCTTTAGTTAGAAAAACGGAATAGCCTTCAGGCCTTGGGTGACTCTACTAGGAGTATAATACATCGCCCATTCTATACAGAAACATTCCTCTACTTCGTTGAGGCAACAGAGTAGAACTGAAATGATGCCAAATTTGTGCCAGAGATGGTAAGCTGTATTAGGCAGAGAAATTGTACAGTCTTGCTTTAGCCGTATCCTATTTTTTTAAAGAAATATCATGGTTATTTTGGGCGAAATTCCTAATTTTGATTCTGATTAGTTGACGGGACGGTATTTGAATCATCCCCACCTTTTCAAACTTTTGCTCCACACCAAAAGAGGATTTCTGACTCTAAAATCAGAATTCACTTTAATAAAATCCAAATATTTGGCGGATCTTTGGTAGAATCGGGTTTCGAATCTAGAACACTCCGACCCAAGACTGAAACCTTGTCATCTGGCCCCTACGATCTAAATAGCCGCGGAAATCAAAGGAATAAAGAAACCTGAATGGCTATTGAGCAACTAATCACTAATTAATATTAAAAGTTACCTCATTATGAGCTCAACAAAAATAAAAAAGTTTTTGAAAATAATGATATGTATCACCTATGCGTTGTTATTACTGATCTATTAATGCATATCCTATATTTTATATTTCTAATATATTGTAATAATATTCTCTAGTTTTATTCGATTAGAATGCCATTATTAAAGCTACAAGAGAGTTATTTTAGGGATATAACTTCTTAATTCTGAACCTTAGTTTGATGGCATGAATATCAATGATTGATTCCGATAAATAGGACCCTGGGCAGTACACATTATAAATTTCCCTCATTTAACAGATTGGCCATAAGGTAAATTTAATTTCACATCTGTTTTCTTTATTATTATTATTTGTATACTTCAGATGCAAAAAAAAATGTTTTAAAAAATATTTTATACCGCAGACTGAATTGCGAGAAAGTAATATTGACTTGAGATTTATAATCATGTAATCATTAAAACATATTAAAAACATGATAAGACCTTGGTATCGACAAAAAAAATTTCAATGCTTTAAAATAAACTACACAATATAAAATTAATTTAAAGGCAGTATAAGGTCTACTTTAATATTATACCAAATGCAAAAGGTAAAAACTGAAATGTTCTGAAATTCAAAAAGTAAAGGTAAAAGGTCAAAACTGAAATGAAAATGTCTGGAACTGCTAGAATTGTGGCTATATAGAAATTAGGAACGAAGATATAATATCCTTTAAGAACATTCGATGTTCTGTCACGGGAAGTATACAATCGAAGGTGCGCATGCGTGTAATAATCAAATAGGAGTGAATTCTCTCTTTGAAATAGTTATCTCCAGTGAGTCCATTGTGCTGTTGTGATTATTTAATATTGTTTTTTGCTGCTTGTATGTTGTTTATTTCTAAAAGCGCTGTTTTTAGTGTAAGCTACATCTGTTATCAGTGCTTTTTGTGTTGAATGAAACGTCGCTATTGCACCTGATTGAATTTTCGCCATTTGTCCACTGGTCGGATTTGTCTTAATAATAGGACTGAAATTCTTCGAAGTAACAACCTGATGGATAAAAAAATAGAAAACAGGAACATTCTCAAAACAGGACACATTTCGGAAAATCATGAATGAACTCTTCATTAATTTCATTTTTAAGCAACTGATTTGTCATTATATCGAATCGAAAAAAATTAAGTTCATAAAAGACTCTTACATGAAATATTTCCTTGCATGGATTTAAAAGATAACGATCAAGTAATATTGAAATCTGAGGATACATATTGGTTAACATTTCGATCTATGTATTCTCTTATGTACATGAATCCTTCAGTTTCAAGAAATCTCCTTAATTAAAAGTTTTTTTGAAAAATTGAATTATTTTAATGTCGTATTTAGTATAATAATGAGCCTGAGAAACATTTGACATCACCAAAATTCGTTCTAAGATCTTTAGTTAAGCAAATACAGTTGAAACCACTACGGAAAATATTCATTAAATACCGCCCACAAAAGAATCATTAACGATAAACACAATGGTTGTTGCACCGTAAGTAAGAGTCATGTAAGCAAGAGCAAAAAAATATATATAAATAAATAGGTTTTCATTCTGTGTCATTATTTCCTTTATCAGAACACACAAATAAATATTAATCTAATGGGCGTTTCAAAAAGCTTTGTTTATGCTATTTTGCCCTGGAACGATATATAAACAGAAGAAAAAAAGAAATGCAGCAAAAACAAAGTTCTACTCGGGACGACAAGGAATTGTAGTTTTTAATTCCTTCCCTGCAGATAGATATATTATAATTCAGATTAGAAGGTTGAAATGTCTCTGAACATGGTACCAAAGAGAACGGAAATCCCAAATGGCCGTCTGATACCCATAAGTCGTTAGAATCTTTCATTCATTTTGAACTTAACAACCACAATCAAAACAAACGATCTGAAGAATTCGGTGAAGAGAAGCGAAGAGAAGAAAAGCGGAAAAAAAAAGAAGGAAATGAAATGCCTTTCTTGTAATGAAGACACGCGTTTTCAAAAGAAAAACGCACCGATTTAATGAGATAGCTATTAAGGGAAACACGGTCGTTTTCTAGAGTTGTTTGCATTATTTTTTTTCTTCTTTTTTCCTCTTTTCTATTATTTGCAGATTAAAGTGATAGCTACTTTATATTTGATTGGAGGAGGCTTTGGAAAGTGAAATATATTACCGGTAGCATACTAAATAGCATAAGGCTGCTTCCTTATTTTTGGGGATTTTCAATTTTCAGCTTCCGGGGAGAATAAAAAAATTGAAATAAAATAATTAGCGAAGAGATAGGTTCAAAGAAATAGAGTCGCTTAAATTTTTCATGTTAAAAAATGATGTCGAAAAAATATTTCAGATTATTTATTTCATCATTTAAAACTTTATTCAAACATTGAAAATAAGCAATTATTTCTATGAATACAATAAAATTTAAATGTGGAATAATTCTAAAATTGACAGTTGGTATAAATTATTAGAAGGGCTGACTTCTTTTAATGAGGCAATGAAGAGAATAAAAATAAAATTTAATAGTATATCAGTAAAATTTTTAAAAGTTAAATGATAATTTGAATACATACAAACTAAAACCAGATACAAGTAAAACAATTGTCAAATAATGTAAAATTATCTATAGTATGGACTCAATATGGGGTTTTAGAGTTTCAAAAAAAACATCTATATGGATTATTCATATTTCGTCTTTTGAGAAACATATTCCAGCCCTACTGCTCTTCGGGCAGCTTTAAGGTTTTAGAAGTGGACTTAGAATATTTCTCGTTTTCCCTTTTTCTTGCGAATGCAGTAAAATGAAAAAAAAATGCACGTTGCTCAAGAAATAAATTTCAAACTGAAATTTCCAAGAGCAAATTTTATTTATGCTTTTATTTATTGGAAGGTTTCACTGGGGAGCACCCCAAAAATGAGGATGAGAAGCTTCCGGTATGGTGGTTGGACTAAGGTAAGGGTTGGCTACCTCCCATCGATGTCGGATTGAGTTAGGAATGGTGATGGCGCTTAGGACTCAACCACAGTTCCCACCAATATTGTTGTCACGGTGATCCGATCCTTCAGTTTTATCCGTGTGCCTCAGGGTGGTTGGAGTAGCCAGTTTTTAATTATTTATTGCAAGGAAATTTTCAAATTTCTGATTTTGATAGATAAATATTTGTTTAAGATGGGACAAAATAAGACTTCGGTAAATAAAACCACGATTTCGGGAATACAGTAATATTTATTCCATTATCGAAAGATCAAATATTCCCTCAGGAATATTCGATCATTTCAGGAATGTTTATTCCTTCATTGAAGAATTCATTCCCTCTTCACTAAATCTTGCCTCTGGATTCATTGAGGAAAGATCACGTGAGATTCTTAAATTGTAACAACAAAATGCTATTCCGCCCACACTCGAAGACATTCGGATAGATTTGGTGGAAACTATGGTTGAATCTTAGGGGCTATTATCGGTCACGGGACAACCCCTCCCGTAGGTGGCGTGTCCCGTCAATGGTCAGTAATAACTAATCCCACGCCATTTCTGTATCCATAACGGCAGTAAGAACTAACCACCATGCCGGAATCTTCTCATCCTCTTTTCTGAGGTGCTCCTGGGAGGATTCATCGATAGTAATTAAACTTTGATCATCTTGTCATATTAGAATCCTTCAAGACCTGATTAAGATATAAAAGCTTTGGAACCAGAGGATAAAAAGAGTGAAACCTGACTCTACAAATTTCCCATCATTCCCATTTGAACATATTAATAATTTTTTTTTCTATTCATCTGGTTTTAGAATTTGATAATAGGGCTCAAATGTCGTACACGTAATGCTACGATGACTCAAATTTAGGAGATCCATTCACATAATTACTCTGGCAGAGCTTTAAAATGGATAGTTAACCTAAATAAGACAGGTCATAATCTCCTATCACCATAGAAAGGGGTGTTTGATTCATAATTATCTCTCCAATGACGGAATGTCACAAACTGTGATGGATGGGCTCGCTGTATGGAACACACAATAATAGGGTTAATTTTATTAGGTTGTGATCTCCCATCTAATTCGTGGTGTCGGATTATTTGCCTATCTAGTCTTATTAGATAAGCAATACTCCTAGTGTGAAAATGTACATGTTTCTTTTTTTATTTGCATTTCATTATACAAATACTTTATCATCTTATTAGATAGGCAATAATACAAATGCATACATCTTTTCTATTTCTGTGTAGTTTTATTAGATAGGTAGTCATACTAAATAGAAAATTTTCTTTCGTTTATTTTGTTTGCTTGTCAATAAATAGTATCAGATATCTTCTCTCAGCAAGGATTTTTTTTTTTAAATCGCGTTTTTTTTTTCGAAGAAAATATGTAGATACGAATAATATATTAATTTCGTATGAGTATTCTTCTATCTTACCTTCATATGAACTGGTCTTTTAAAAAAAGTCATGAACGCAGTTATTTTAATATGTTATTCGAAGTGGTTAACCCAATAATTGCATTGTTGTTAGGGGATGTGAGCAGAACATATTGGTAATCGGATCATATCGTGACATCTACCAGTAGGTTGTCATCCTATCGTGACAATGCAAGTATCACAACAATTTACGAGATAGCGCTATCTATATGAATTTTGAACATGAGAGCAGATAAAAAGACTTTAATAGTTAATTATTAAAAAGTGCTTTTTTTGTGCGTAAAGTCTCTTTTTTTCCTATATAAATAAATTTAAAAAGAAAAACCCTATATAAATGTAAAATTTGATCCAAATAGTTAGAGCCGTTTCCGAGATACACGAAATAAATTTATATATGTACAAGAATGGCTCTTTTAAAGTTATAAGATTGGAGAAATTAATAAAAACGATGGTACATAACTTGTATTTATAAAAGGAAATGTGCTTGATTTTGAAAACTTCAGCAGTATAACTTACTTTTTGTTCACGGGTATAACCTTTCGTACATTATTCCGTATTCATTTTTTATTCAAAATAAAACTCACCACACATATTACCTCAACTTATTTAATGCTCAAAGAAAACAAAGATAAGCCTAAAGATCATTACATTTTATCAGGTTCTCTCCACAAGAGTATGTTTATGATTTCATAAGTTAATTAAAAAAGCATGTATTGCGTTAAGCTAGTGCAGGCGTCTCTTACCAAGAAACAGCCGTTACCGATCAAGAAATTCTTTTTGAATGTTGTACGTATTTTTTTTTCTTTTTCTTGATCATAGAGATTATGTTACACATAAGAAAAACACACAAAATAAACCCAAGGACTGGAAGCGTCAAGATAGTATGCATATTTCATTACGAATTATTCGTGACAGATCGCGGTTTTTGAACGAATGGGTAGGGTTATCTTAAATACATGCATATTTTCATTTTTTGATCACGCATAAAATCCAACACGTAAGTAAAAGATGCTAACAACTAAGGCACCAAGATAGAACGCATGTTTTTTTTTCTTTTTTGCTTATGAGAATAATGTAAATATTTATATCAGACGACAAAATGGCGAATTAATGCAGAAAATCCGGTTCTTCTGCTTTGCTCAAAGTTACAAAATTAGGTTAATTTTGTTCTCTCGTGTCTAATATCAGGATGTAGAAACAAAGGATTACTTTCGTTTAATTAAGATGCTTAATTATTCATACAGTAGTTCTAGATTTTAATTAAACTGAAAGATAATTAGTTAATTCCTGAGTGGCAAAGTCTGTTCAAAGCTACAAATATTTCCCTCTCGTTTCTCACGCTCAGCTACATTGTTCGTTTTAATGAATACCCGAATGGATCTTAATTTTCCATTTTATAAAGAATCGCTGGAATCAAATGCACACTTTGATAAACAGAATTAATTTCGTTGAATTATAGTAGAAGTAAAGGTTCGTTTCAAAAGTCTTTAACTCAAAACATGACTTCCTCAATATGTCATACATAATATTGAGAAATGAAACTAAATAAGATCAATTTCATCAATTTTGTATTTGATATATTACTTATAATGCAACTTTAATATTTTATTTATAAATATTGATAAGCATTACAGAGAAAAAATATATAATCTGTTTCATTCAGTAGAAATTTGTATAATCAGAATTTTTATATCTTTACACCCTGCAATGAAACATTTATAGAATCTCGTATTTGAGAAATTGCAGGTTCGAAAATCGTTTTCACAATTGATATGTTGTTTGCGTCTAGTTTAGTTATATCATTGCCCTATTAAGTTCGTTTTCAAGCAACACTAGGGTTATTTCGGGACGGACCTCGTAATTTCGAACCGCGGTTAGATTATGAAAATTTCACCCAATTCGGCACCCCTTACCACATGCGAGAGGACATTTTACTCCGGCGTATTTAACGTGCACCAGGCCCGCTTACACGACGGTTCTTAGGTGGAATCGTGTCTAGAATCTGAAATCTTCCACTTCCGAAGTCGGGACCTTACCACCAGGCCGCCGCGGCACTTGTTTGTGTTTAAGTAGTTCACCTTAAATCTGTAATAAGGAGTTGAACACTTTTATGCATGGTATGCAGATTAAGTAAATGGAATTTCTTGTATTATGTTGGCTATTATATTAAGATTTAAAATTATTAAATCCATCTTAAAAATATCCCACATGTAATTCCCAAATGGAATGTTTATCTCGTAAAATAAATGTTTTTTCTTTCTTGTAAATTATATGTCTTAACAATTCCTATATGCACTCACTATTTACATATACATTCCCGTAATCTTTTGATATTTAATCTTATTACTTTGTCATGCTGCAGTTAAATTTTACATTTGGAAAGCTTGTACAGAAACAGGAAAAACGAATTACTATGTCTAGATACATTAGCAAGAAAAAATACACCAGACACTTATGTAAATAAATAAAATGCCATATAGAACAAACAGTACGAAAGAACATTATTCAGTGTGTGTATTAATATGGTTGAATTACATAAGATGTAGAATTTATTTAGTATAGTTGAATCCATCATCATAGTAAACATTACGTAATTCTACAAAAAGATAAAAAGAAAGTAAAAATAAAAATGCGGTAAAAAACGGATATCTAATATATAAAAATCTCGTGTCACGGTGTTTGTGTTCGTATTCCTCCGAAACGGCTCGACCTATTCTTATGAAATTTTTATGTTTATTTGGTAGGTAGAAGAATTTGTCGTAAAGTATATTTCATAACACTAGATAATTAGGGTATCCCTATCTCGTCATTCCACGTCCAACGTACTCTGATGAGATCAACGCTTGCTTGAAATTATCACCACTGTGGCGAAATGTTGAAAATGTCCAGCTAAAAATACATATGCACGTCCAAATGCTACAAGGTCCATCTGCCGACACATTCTCGGACCAATCGTTAGATATCGGCGATGGAAAAGTTGATATCTATGAAAATACTGGATGCATAAAATTGCCCACTAATTTCTGCACTATCGTAGATTCGTAAAATGCTCTAATTGACCGCGTATTTCCCCATGTACGCACAGAATACATAAATCATGCGTCACTGGCAGAAAGAGCCTTCTTGGCAGCAAAAAATCTGGACGTCTATGTTTTAAACTTCAAGATACAGCAGTCGTTGCCAGACGACTTGGTATCAAACAATTCGATCGCTTCAGTTTGCGATGCTAACGTAGCTGTAAATTATCCAACAGAGTATTTGAACTCACTGGATTTACCAGGCATGTCACCACACCTTCTACGACTGAAAGTTGGATCTCCGGTTATTTTACTTCGGAATTTGAACCCATCACGGCTGTGCAATGGCACGCTATTGGTCATTAAAAAAATTGATGAAAAACGTCATCGAAGACAGAATTGTGAATGGTAAATTCCGAGTCGAAAATGTTTTGCTGCCACGAATTTCAATGATTCTCACAGACGTGCCATTTGAATTCAAACGCGTTCAATTTCCTATTAGACTGGCATTCGCAATGACAATCAATAAGTCGCAAGGCCAAACGATGTCTGTTTGCAGCTTAGATTTGGGCACACCATGTTTTTCACACCTACAATTATACGTGGCATGTTCTCGCGTGGACAAACCATCGAGCTTATTTGTGTTGGCTAAAGATGGACTGACAAAAAGTATCGTACACTCAATTGCTCTTCAAGATGAATATTGATTTTCTTTATTTCATTTTTATACTTTAGGATAAAAAATATATTACTTTTTTCCCTTTACGTTTACCTTTAAGAGATCAAACAATGTATATGCCCGTTACGTTAATGAAGTACATTGTATTGAGAAAATAAATGATTGGTGCTTTTTTGTTTTTATTGGCGATCATCGTCTACAGTGCTCCATTCCTATTTCTGTCATAGATCCCATCCCAACACACTTACAATAAATTCGTTATTTTTAATTAACAACCAAAATATTCACTAGAAATAATTTATATGGCAGAACAACGTATGCCGAGTCAGCTAGTAATATATAATAATTTTAATTTGAAATTATATTGTAATAACATATAATACACAAAATTATGCTCTTATCATGCTCAATATAATTTTATTATAAAAAAAGATTTTCAGTTGCTCCAAATAATTGATAAAAACAGTTAAAAGTAATTTTTTTCTAGAAATCATTAAGCATTTTTAAAATACATTGTAAATTTTAATCAAACATTACGAATATCTATTTGATAACAAATAAATAAAGTGATTTAAATTATTTATAATATTTATGCACAATAAAAATTTCCCCACTAACGATAAAATAATTTTTATAATGGAAACATAAGTTTCAAATAATGGAAAATTAATCATTTATTAAAATTTCACGAAATCTTTTAAATTATTTTTTGAGTAAAATTTGAAGAAAATTTCTCGATTCGTTTTATTTTAATAACATACAAACTATTTTTTAAATTCGCATTTATTTTCCTACGTAGTTGAATTTCACTTTTAGAAAAGCTATTTCCAGATTCTCTGTAATTTATTTTAACCTAAATTTTTACCGGCCTTCTAACAGCATCTACACTAGTGAAGAGAGATTACAGCGCGCAATTTTTTTCCTTCGGATTTGGGTTTTGCACTTTCAGCAGTACGTTCACTTTAAAAGGTTCGGAAAAGCCATGAAATGAATTCTAAGTCGGTCTTTGCCAAGAGTTTGTTTGTTGCACACTTTTCTATTAGGATGTTTTGGTGTATTTTTCCTCAAATTTTAAATTCTATGGTTATCCTATTCTTTTCCATTTCTTTTTAACTTATTTTCTAATTTTCTATTAAAAATGGATTGATTTCTTTCTAAAATAAACCATATTAATTTATAAGGTTAATTGTACTTAAGTTACATTGTACTTTATCTAATAAAAGGTGAGTAAAGTAAAAGTTTATTTAAAAAACGTTTACTGTGTAATAAAAAAATCGTTTGCAGTGTAGCAAAAAAATCCTTTGATATACAGCAAATAAAAAGTTTATACTTATTTCTTTCATATTCTTTCATAAAATCTCAACTCATTCTGCTAATGAAATTTATCATTCTCGAAGCTTTGAAAATGTTCGTAGTAGAACAGCATTCTTTTAAAAAAATTAATTTTTTGTTTCGAATTTTTAATTACTTAAAAATCAGAAAGCGTCACTAAAATGGCCCGAAAATGCTAGGTAGAAACAATATTTGAAGTTCTATCTATCATTTTCAGAATTTATTAGAAAATATAATAGAAACAGCTTTATTATTGCTTCACATGCTGTTGATTGAACGGATAGAGCAATCACTTAAAAAAAGACCCAGGATCATGAGCAGTAGAAGTAACTGCAATTTCTGTTCTATCTCCGCAAATTTTATGAAGAGACCCGATTGGTTTGGTTTAGTTATATTAAGGTCCCGTTTGTAGCAACACTTGGGCTATTTTGGGACGGACCTCGTAATTTTGAACCGCGGTCAGATGACGAGGACGACACCTGAGCTGGCACCCCTCTCTCCACACCACACCAGCGAGAGGACATTTGGTGAGAACGGATTTAACGTGCAACAAATCCCCTTACACTACGGTTCTTCGGTGGAATCGGGTCTCGAACCTGAAACCCTCCGGTTCCGAAGCCGAGACCTTACCACCAGGCCACCGCGGCCACCTGAAGAGACCCGAAAACGCTGTAAATCTTAGTTTCACAAGCAGCACGATCTATCTCAGTTTCTAAGTTTTGCAACAGCAAAAAAATAAATTGAATTTTTTTATAATCATTAACAAAGATTTTCTGATTTTTTTTTCTTCCCATCTAACATGAATATCAGACCATAATTTTTTGCAAGGTGCAAAAACAATATTGTAAAATTAAAAATCCATTATGGTTTCAAACAAATTCAGTTTTGATCGTACTCTTATGAAACTAGAAAACTTAAATAAGCGATGTTACTTTTTGAACATTGAAATATTCTAATGGAAGGTGAAGGAATTAGGACGTTTTTGTATTTTCAGGTCGTTTGAGACTACGGAAGCTGTAAAAAGAGGATTTTCTAATTAAGTTTTTGAATTTACTTATTCATATGTTTTTAGCGAATAAAATTAAAGATTCCCCTTAATTCTTTTATTTTCTTTACTATCTAATAAGGTGACACCTTCTATTTTGGGAATATTTTCTTATTTTGATTCAAATGGAAATTCATTGAATGCTTGGCTTATCTATATAATCGAAGTAATTTTAAATATTGAATTATAATCGTCATGAATGATTAATTTTTTGCTTACAATTATCAAAATTTGATAAATCGAGGCATGTATGGCTCTTGGGCAAAACAATTAATTGGTTAAGGCTTCTTATAATGTAGTGCGTATGTGATACAAATATGTTTAGAATAATTAAAAATTTCAAAATCCTTTGAAATTAAAAAGTTAACAAAATTAATATTGAAAACTGAATACCATACAAAAAATATTTAAATCCTAAATGTCGTCGTATAAATATAACAAAATTATACAAAGTATTGACCTCGACGAATTTTTCCCCTATTTATTTATTTAACTTTCACTGACTACATTCATTTAGCCAAAATGTGTTAGGATGCAACATCCTAACACATTTTGTTAATTTCTAGGAAAGATTCGAACACATAACACATAAATAACATAGCGTTATGAAACAAAACCACATAACATGCATGTCAACATTAAGAAAATTAAGAAAAATGTTGGTAATATAAAAACAAAAAAAAACTAAAACTATAATAAATAATGCTAGTCTTAAATTAATATTTAATACAAATATTTCAATAAAAATTTACAATAAAAATACGATAAGAATTACCTGATAAAAATTACTAATTAAAATAAAGTGTTTTTAAATAAATATGTATGAAGTACTCATACTGTCCAAAATTTCAGAATTAAGAATTCAAGAAGAACTATTTTTGAAAACTGGAGTTTCAACGAAGGCTTCCAATCTCATTTCGGGATTTCTCTTTCATGTTTCCATATTCCTTCTCCGAAAAAAGATATTCAACATTTTCTTTATTTGCTCCACAGTTACACCTCTAGCTCCGACCAACATTTTGAAAATTCCATGCCCAGTAAATGTATGAATAAGGAAAAGGCCACATTGTAATCACTTTAAGACATTACTTTATCAAAAAGAACTTCCAAACAATTCAGTCTTTTAGAGAATTAGACTATCTTTCCTGCCAAAAGTCCGACCTTGCTGTTTTTTTTATTAATTTTGCCTTAATTTGAGTTTCTGATTAGAAAAATTTGTAATCCAAGTGTAATTTTTTAATTTAGAATTTTTCAACTCATGGATCTCTCCTTTCCGATTTGGCCTATATGCATTTTTGCTTTTTCTTATACGTAGTATATGAAAAATATAGTAATCGTCAAAAAATACGAACTCGAGATTTTGACGAATCTCCTGCTTTTAAACCTCTCTGAGTTGTAAAATACATTTTTGGAAAGTGTCTTTCTGTGACAAAGATAATTCAAAAAGGCTTTGAGTTAGAGGATTGAAATTTTATATACGGCCTTTACACCAAATTTGAAGATTTTTATCCAATTTTGAGTGAAATCTCTTCAAAGGTAGTCAGTCTGGCCGGTTGTTCGAATATAAATTAATACTATAACTACAAAACCAAGAGAGCTAAATAGATAAGTTTCTGTACATATATTTAACGTCTATAATATAGATGCCTGTCAAATAAAATATCAAATTTGTATTCAAAATATCATATAAATATTTGTATCAAATGAAACAACGAGTTGATTGACTGTTGGTCTGTACTTTCAGTCACATGTAAACGCGATAATTCAAAAATGCAAAGATTTGAATATATCAAATTGGGTTTTTTGAGACTAAGAGCGTAGTTTTGTGTCAAATTTTTGTTTCAGTGGGTTGAGAAAAACGTGTCTAAAGCACAGATTATCTGCGGATACTATTAACGGCGTGTCAGGGATGAATCGCCAAAACCCTCGCTAAGAATGACGTGATATACTAAGTAAAAATGCTAGATTCAAGCCAGAAGTTAATATTTCATAACTACTGTACGCCAGTTCCATGCAAGGAGTTCTCTAGTATGGCAAGTGTATTAGAACGTATACGAGGAGTATATTTTGGAAGGACCACTCTCATTGGTTATTCAAATTAACTTAAACTCTTTGCCATATTTAATTATTTTATTTTTAATATTCGAGATTTCCTTCTTTCATTCGTAGTCATGACAGTTCTAATGTCATGAGAGTTGATCTTAACTATGAAGTGGTTGCATAGCTACCCCATTGCTGTTGAATTGTACATTAAAAAGCAATTCCAATCCTAAAACCGAAGGATTATCTGTAGTTCTGTTTATTCTTTCTATAGATTTAATTCCATTAATAACATTTGAAAAACTACAATCAATCTAGTCGTCCATTTTTGATCAATCTGTGTAAATCATCATCATCTTCCAGATGTTCACATTCAATATTTGAACTTTCTATTCATGAATCTTATCTTCATATTGAATATTTATAGTGTTATGCTTGATTTCAACTATTTTCTTACAATGAATCTGATTGTTAATTTCAACAAGCATTTTCTCTTTTATGACGAATAGTAAAAATTCATCCAAAACTGGAAGTGCCTCGTTTGGCATTGCGCGATATGATTTTTTAATGGAAAAGATAGAATATCTTTAAATTTGTTCCCTATTAAGATATGTGAGTTTATTAATTTTAGTAATACTTCTATTTCATTATCTTATATACATTCCAGTTTTAATTTATTCAATATTTCACCAAAACAATTACTAAAATGGAAAATAATTAAAATAGAATTCAGTATAGCAAAATAGCAAGTAAAAACGTCGAAAAATAAAATTAAACAAGTCAAAAATCAATTATTTCTATATACATATTTCCACTCGGGTAATGTGCATTTCAGTAATTACCAAAGAAAATATCATATTAACCATTTATTTAGAAATTCTTTACTACATCATTTGTTATTCATAAAATGGATTTTAATTATATTGCCACCTTTTAGTTTTAACTGAATCATTATTTGAGAGATATTATTTTCCACTTACAAATAACTTCATTAATCTCAAATAAACAGCTCGTAAGAAAAGTACTTCTGCTCAATTACCGCCAATCGACTTTGCAGAAAGTGGAAATACATAAGACTAGATGTAACAACGTCTTTGCAGTCATTATTATTTCTTTTATAACACTTAATGCCTTCTAAATATTATACATCTTAATTTTGATGGGCCACTCCTCTCAACAATGATGGTAATATATTTAGAAAATGGCCTTTAGAACGAAACTCTTAATTCTAAAGCCTTAATTGGTTTGTCAGAGCCTATGTTGAGTAAACCAATACATGCTGCAATTGTTTGAATGGCACCATCTAAAAGGAGAAACTTTATTGGTTCCTAGATAATGGTCTATTAACTCAAATGTTTAATTTACAACTCTTAGTTATCTGATACACGATTTAGTTTTGACAAAAGAATGTGTTTCACTTTAGTAGCTTCACTCCTTAAAGCTTCATCGGAAATGTCGATTATTTGATAATTATATCTACACGTAAATGGTATTTCACTCCTTAAACTTTGACTTCACTTTCAGTCAGAAGTTCTAATGAAAATAATTTTGAGATAGGAAGATTGTC
>JAPMOR010004611.1:66260-88025 GCA_026543865.1 Argiope aurantia
TAAGAGTGGTGTAGTTTAAATAAGTCATTTTCATTCATGCGTCTTCACGCTTTCTTAGTGTTATAATTTGAAAATGAGCTTTCTTACCTTGCAAGAATTAATTCCTTAAATGACTCTTGCAGGTACTCGAATTTGCTTAACATTTCACATGAACACTTACTAAAATAGAGCAAGAAATCCATTTCGATAACACTAATGTTCCATTATAACAGACTGCCATCTGCTGCTAACTCATGAGTGGCTTAGTGCGTCGACAACACGAATCAAAGATTGCACAAAAATTGGTAGTTAATGTTCAGTTTAACAACGAATTATTCGCTGTCCTCAAACTGTTCCTGCTTTTCCTCTAAGCGAAACACAAATATATATGAGTTTGCTAAGAATTCCAAGATGACAACCTATTTTTCTTATGCTGAAGCTACTACCTAAGTTCCTTTGACCAGCAAAAGATGTCGCCTCCCTTTTTTCATGAGTATTTGTTTCATGGACTTATTTAGATGTGTAGTGAGATTAGAATCATCACATTCAATCAAGGAAGATTCTAATATCAGATCGAAATTGCAGTATAATATCTGCATGACTAATCAAGTTGTAAATGAAGTAATTTAAATAATAACTGAACCAAGTTGTTAGTAAAGTTTGTGCGATATTTAAAAACAGGCATCGTTACATTGTCGCTAATTTTATCAGTAATGCCGACCCAGTAATCAAACAGCAGTAGTGAAAATTTTCATATAGAGTAGTGTGCCAATTTTTCAGTTAAAGTTATTTGTATAAACATTTAAAGTATGTTATGTAGCAACATATTTCTTAGCGAGTTGTTTTAATCTTAGTTTGATTGCTCTTTTTTCCCCTCTTTACTTGTTTGAATGTTTTATAATATTTTCCTGACGTTTCTTGTATCAATAAAAAAATGCCAAACTCAATTATAACCGCGAAAGTTCCCAAATCTTATATGTTTATGAAATATTATAGGATTATCTCAACTTATTTTAACTTATTTAACTTAATCTTGTATTAATATCTTAACTTATTTGATAAGCAAATAAATAAGAACTTTTGGAAATTAAATCAATTCTCAATGAAATCAATATGAAAACTACTTCTTATAAAGTATGATTTTAAAGAGTTATAGAATAATGCTCTTAGATTTCAGGTTTTTAATGTTAAAAAAAACATTTCTGCAAAGGAAATTCCTAGATTTTTTTTCCTTAATGCTCTATAGACCTTTAAATTGATTATTTTGCTCTGACGATATAATCCATGCAGATATCAGAGAATTCTTTGATTTGGATGAAATAAATCATTGAAACTCTTCACGTTGTCGGAACTGATGGATGGAGGGGCCATTAGCTTTGGTCTAAGCCCATCCATCATATACGATCGATCGATAGCATTTTGATATTCACTACAATAATTACAATATGTTTTTTTCTCACACTAATAGATAAATATTCTCCCAAACTTATTTATGTATATAAATATTTATATCTAAAAGTAATTTATAAATTATGCACTTTCTTTTTTCATTTGTTAAATAGTTTACTTCTATTGTCTAATACTAGTCACTGGTGGCGGCGCAAGGAAATTTAAAATCAATGCCCTCTATTAATAATGCATACATCAAAAGATTTGTATTCAAATTTAGAATGTAATCTGCATGTTAATAATTAGTAGCGAAATGAATATTTATGCCAGCATCGGCTGAGATATGCTGCAGATAATTTAGCAATAATTGCATTGCAGATTTGCTGAATATAAATAACAAAAGAAACGCGTTGAGAATATCTTGATGCCTGCATTCAAAACTTCAATGTATTATCACAAAAAAATTTGTTTTTTTTGGGGGGGGGATTCTATCTCTATAGAGTTAAAAATCAAAATACTAAATGCAAGTCATCCAGTATTTTAATTGTAATATTGTAAATAATCTTTTAAGAAGAAATAGCTTAAAACCAAGATTTAATGTGAAAATGGAGATTTGTATACATATGATGCTTCTCGTCAAAGTTTTCGATAACGGGATATCATGAAATTTCACTGCGATGAAGTTATCTCAAACTGTTTTTGACACACAGTTCTGACAACAGAGAGCAAAAAAAGTTTTTCTTTGTGATTGTCAGGGCATAAAGGCAATTGTAGAAATTCTAGAGATAATTAACTCTCTCTGGCCCAAATTATTATCTTTACTTAAAAAAATAGAGAAAAAAAAATAAACAGGCAACTTATAAAAATATCATGAGTAAAATTATTCATTTATTCCAGGGCAATTAATAAAAATTAGTCATGTAATACTCTATCTAAATCATGTTGTCACCTAGTCCCTGTCAAGCCCTATTTAAGCTAAATTAAAAGCAAAAGTACATATAAAAGCAGATTATTCTATAATATCACAGAAATGAAAAGGATTAACTGAGTTTTGATCTAGCAGCTGTTAAATATGCTTTGAAAGTGGCTGTGTGAGAGATCAAATGCATGTGTTTAATGTTGTTACATATTTTTAATGTTGCTTTATATTTTTATTATCAAACATTTGTGCAAATCTTAACTATATGGAAGTTTTTTTATAAATAAATTTGTCTTCGTCCTTTCTAATAGAGTTATCTATTCAAACTAGTTTGTCTTTATAAATCATCGGTTACAGAAGAAATATTTAATATCACATTTTGTTTTATATTTTATTCTAAATTAAAAATATTCTAAATTTTATTCTAAATTAAAAATGAGAAATAATGAATGAGTTGAGTTGTTATTCCTTCAATATATATTTTTTTTTCAATGCGAGGTTATTTTTTCTAGCTATCCTATTAGAAAGCATAGTTTCCTTACAGTCCCAAATACCTTTCATAATAATATTGTTTAATTCCAAAATAAGCTGGAATATGACACATTCAGAAGAATATTCCTTTCTCCAGTTCGAGAATATCACAAAAAATATACAATATCCAGCTTTAATATATCGCTCATTTTACTACATTTTAGAGAAAAGTGAATAATAATGCAATTCTCAATTTCTTTCCAGAACTTAGGGAATAAGTAATCTATTCGCAATTTGATAAATGAAGTTTCTTCTTTTCTTCAGAAACGATTATGTAATCAAGAAATTACCTCTCTTTGTTGTCATTTCATTATTGTAAACTCCATTTCATTGAGTCTCATTTGTTATATAAATTTATCCAATTCCAATAAGTAATATTGGAAATATGCAATATAAAAATATTTTCTCGTGTTTTGCAAAAGCAGACTGATCTCAAAATATGAATTTTGATATATTCTCCCTATTGGGCGAGGCGAGGCTGTTAGAAAATAACACTTTTGTTTTTTTTTATTTGATTTGGTTTTATTATTGTCCCATTTAAAAGCAACGCCAGGATTATTTTGTGTTGGATCTTGAAATTTTAAACCTCGGTCAGATGACGAGACCTGAGCTTGATACCCCCTCTCCTAATTTCCATACCCCACCAGCGGAAGTATATTTGCCCTTGATGTATTTAACGTGATGTACCAAACCCGCTTCCACAATGGGGAAATCAGATCTCGAGCCTGAGCCAATTGAATAATAAAATCATACACACAAATACAACTTTCAATAATCCGAAAGTTCCATACCCCCAAAATATTAGTTGTTTCTTAAATGTATTTGCATGAATTCATCTAGCTTTAGATATTTGCCTTTTTATTTCCAAATTAACAAAACAAAAGCGCCTGTTCAGATTTGAAAAAACTTTATTTAGATACCTGCCGACATATCTTATATATTAAAAGATATGTCGGTGAACTTTTAATATATGTACTATCTTATAAACTATCATGTTTACTAATTGAAAATGGCGAATTAGGTCACCATATTTGATTTTTCTATTTAGTTTCTCTAACAAAACAAAACAAAAGTATAAAAATTTGATCATAATAGCTTTTCACTTTCTCGTAAATGAAGTAAAGAGAAAATATTGTAATCATCAAAAAATTAGAACTCAAGCTTTTGACAAATCTCCACGTTTCAGATTTTCCAAAGTTCGAAAAATATATATTTTGGTATTATGTCGGTTTATCTTTCCATATGTCTGTTTGTGACAAATATAACAAAAAGCACTTTGAGCTAGACAAGTAAAATTTGGTATATGGTCTTTACAACAAATTTTTAGATTTTTATCAAGTTTGGAGTGAAATCCATTCAGAAAAGTTCTATCTAGTCGGCTATCCGAATGTAAGTAAACAAAATAATTAAAAATAAAAAGTGCTAGATGTATGAAATTTGGTTCATATTAACATCTAAAATCTAAATAGCTGTCAAATTTAGAATTAAATCTTTAAACGATTTTTCACAGTACTTTCATAAGCATGTAAACGTGATACCTCAAAAGCGCAGCAATCTAAATATATGAAGTTTGGTTCGTGAGTACAATTATATCAAACTTTGATTTCAATTTATTTGTGCCTATTATTAAATGCCAGGATTAATCGCTAGAGATCACACGATAGATTAAGTAACAATGCTAAATTCAAGCCAAATATCAATATTTCATAATTATCAATATTTCTAATGCAAGCATTTTACCCAAGATCCACCATTTTATTCGTGGAAATAAAATTTTTGTTAAAAAATATGCAGGAAAGTTCTGGGGATACCAATCCTACTGGATTATTATTTTTATTAATTTTTAAATAAATCATTGTTTTCTGCTTAATCGAGAAACATTGGATTTATTAAGATGGAAGCAAACAAAATCCGAAATAAATAATAATCAGACTATGTTCCTTCTGGCAAAAGCCAATTTAAAAAGAACCGATTGACTCTCTTCAGCCCTTATGCAACAAACACATCCTATATGGCTGGTACGTTAAATTATCATGCTTAAGCATGATAATTTAACATATAATATACAATAATAATGATACATGATAATATACAATATCAAATCAAATTAATTTAATTTGGTATATTTCAATACAATTTTAAACCAGAGAAAGGGACTCCCCAAAACTTTCTCGCATACCCTAATAAACTAGCCGTGGCAGAGAACACGTTTACATGGAATTGGTGTACAATAGTTACGAAATAATAACATTTGGCATGAATTTAGCATTTTGACTGAATCTATTATGCCATCCTTGGTGTTATTTGGAGTTAATTGGCGAGGAGTTATTTAGCGATTATTACCTGTCATGCATTAATAGTATCCAAAAATCGAATTTATGTTTTAGATAAGTTTTCTCGGTAGATTAAAAGAAAAATGTGACACAAAATTGCATATGTAGTCACAAAATCTCTTACTAAATTTGATATATTTAAGTCACTGCCTTTTTGAATTATCGCGATTACATGCTTCTGAAAGTACAGACCGACAGACAGTCAACCCGTAATCGGATTTGAATCAACATTTGATAGATGTCTACACTATAGATATTAAATATGTGTACAGTGTTTTATATATCTAACTTCTTTTCGTTTTACAATTTTTGTGCTGACTTATATTTGAATATCCAGACAGTTGGACCTCCTCTGAACAGATTTTACTCAAAATTAGATAGAAATCTGAAAATGTGGTGAGAAGATCGTATATAAAATTTCTATTGTCTGTTTCAATGCGTTTTTGAGTTTTCTTTGTTACAAGCAGACAGACGAACAATTTCCAAAAATGTGTTTTTAGAGCTCGGGACTAAAACGTGGAGATTCGTCAAAATCTCGAGTTCGAATTTTTTTTGACGATTACTACACTTTCTCTATACTACGTTTACTAGAAAGTAAAAGAAGATGATTCTTTAAAGTTTTGAAAATCCGTCTACCAATTTTGGAAGAAAAATTACCATCGGGCAACTAAATTTTGATTTAGGGCGTTTGTTAGTTCTTAGAGCTAAAACTAACTCCGTTTTTGTAAAGATCCTAACTATTATTTCATGGCAACACAAAAAAAAAAGAACTTCTTTTGTGAAAATTCTCACTAACTTCTAACTAAGCATTCTTTGTAGTAATCAGATATAGGACTTTTCCTTTTACTTTTTATCTCCACCTTTTTGTTGAAACCTTTTACCAGTCCTCGACTGCTGTCTTAATGCTCCGCCTTTAAGACTGCTAATGTCCAGGTTGATAGATTGCCGCCATCTAAAAGACCCACTGGCTCACTTCCAAGTGCTTTTGTAGATTTCGAAATAGATGTTAAAGAAAGATGCTCATAAATGTGCAGCAGACTCATTATTTCTGCGCTCAAAGTTTTGTAACACATGTTTTGTCCTGCAAAGTGAGATCCATAAACGACACGTTACAGTTATCCACTACCCCTTCATAAATTATGTTAAATGGGCCTCTTTCTTTGTTTTGTGCTTGATCCCTTTAAAAGATATCCATCGATTTTCCATCAGAAAAAGCTTTAACTCTTAATAATGGTAGTTATAAGTTTAAACAAAAATATTCAGTTTCATTTAAATAAAATACTGGCAACGAATGTGAATTTCTTTTTATATAGAAAAAAGGTTTTCATTTAAAGTTATGTTTCTAATCATCATTCATATTAAATGAGATTCCACTATAATTTGTATGGATATACTGTTAAATTATAAATTAAAAGCCTTAAATACATTTAGATTCCTATGGTAAGTCTATATAATTACATAATGTATGCGTTTTTATTAAGACGTAGATACTAAGGCAAGAACTAGCTAGAATATAACGAATTTCAGTTAGCAAATTGTATCTTTAATTGTATAGTTTGCTATATAAACCTAAAATAACTTTAATAAGTTTCAAAATGTAATTTTATTTATGCAAAATTTATGTGGAATCATGTAGTATTTGATTTTTTATAATAATTTGTAAACATAGCTCTCTATTAAAATGTATTTGTTTTGAAGTTGGTCCCAAATATTTTATTGTATAGAATTAATTGCATTGATAATTTGACAAAAATAGGTCATTTTTAGGACTAAACTGTTTCTATTTGGCATGAGGTATGTGATTTTATTCAACCACTTCGCATACAAAATGAATCTGACACACACGAGACATTATACACTTCGTACACGAAAAGATAATTGATATGTTTTCTAACCAATTTGATTGAAATCTACAGTGCTATTGTACTCACCTTACATTAAATATTTTAATGGAATTTATTTATTCATAAATTCAATGCAGGTAATATGGGTCAAGTGCAACATATTAATTTTATTTTTTTAGCTTGTTTTGCTACTTATACCTTATTTTACTATACCTCTTAAAGTATATAAGAAATTATATCTTTGATTACGTATATTATGAAGTTTACAACAAGCTTGTGACGGCAAGAATATTGAACTTGACTCATTAATACACTATTAATTCAAATTAGATCGAATATACTCCTTTCAGGGCGAATTTCCAATAGATTCTGCCATTTCTTGGAATACCCAGAGAACTATATAAAGTTGCTATAAGACTGCATGCATTTAGGTGCAATGGTTTCTAATATCCAGATAAAAACTTATTATGAAAATATATATATATTTTTAAATTTTCATCTTCATTCAACAATGATTAATGCAATCTGAACGAAAATTATATTGTCAGTCACCAGTTATAGATATGAGCTGAACGAAAAGTATAAAGTCAATCACCACTAACTGACATGATTCAAACAGAAAATGCTGGGATAGTCGCCGACGACTAACATGGAGTTTATCTTGTTAATATTATAACACTGATAACGTAAAACAAAGCATGCATTTAATAACTTAATGTGCGTAGGTAAAAATATAATAACACAAACGATAAATAGGGTTTTTGTAAAATATATTTACATTTTTTATAGAGGATATAATAAAATAGAGAATATTGTAAGGAAATAATAGTAGTATAACATAAAGACTAAAATGTAGTAAAATCCTTTTTGTGCGCAATTGAGGAAACTTGTTAAAATGTAAATTAATTTTTAATTAAAAAACTTTTTAAATTGTGAAAAGCCTTTTACAGAGAACACCTTTCTTAAATAAATAATTACCACTCAACCTTGGTTACTTAAGACAGCTATATACAACATATAGCATTTTGATGATTTTGGGGCATGCATGTTACATGACCCTATTTACAGATAGTTTGTCAGCCTACAAACATTAATATGTCAAAATCCTATCAAATTTTGTTTGCGAGAATTTATAAGAGTAAATCCAGATACTAACGACAATTACAATCAAAAAAATTACTTTCTTTAAATTGTATTTCTGTCACATTTAAATACAACTAAATAAAGTGAAGCGTAATCGAATTGTTCCAACGCTAAAGAACAGATGAAAAGTATTTTTAAGGAGGTATTTTAACCGAACAATGATTTATTTTAATGGGCACAATGAGTTACATTGAATCTAAATAATCGCCTTTGTTACTATTTTAATGAATAGATGGCGTTGCATGCATGGTTTGAGAGAAAGCTTGTTCATTAAAAGATTACAAAAAAAAAAGCATCTGATCCATTCTATTTTAATTTATTTCCATGATTTTCAGAAAGTAATTATTTTTGATTGTCTCAGAACATTTTCTCACGAAAAAGAAGAATGTTTCTCGTTTCGTGAACATAATTTGTTTTGAAACATGCGAGATTGGAACATAATTATGAAATAAATCGCAGCAAGCTCTAATAAAAAAAATGAGTTTTTTTTTTTTTTTTATACAACTTATGACACACATTTAATAAATAAATAGCATAATTTTATGCAACATAAATATGTTATTATGAGAACTTTTGTGTTTAAATTTATCGTCAAATTACATTCTATCACACATTAATTGCCTTTAGGGGTCTTAGGGCCGAAGACAGATTATCTGATTAGCCAGAAATATTGGTTATATTTAATTTTACTTAAATCGTTCAGATCAAACGTCATGTTAATGATTCCCACAAATTAGCAGACATCAAAGCCTTGTTATTTTAATTGTCTTACATGTGTTTTACGCATTCTGTACATGAACCTTTCTAATGATTCATCTATCTTTTACCTTTAGGGGTATTCGATTTTTTATCTATTTTGTAAACAATACAGATAATAATCTGAATCCTTCTTCCTCAGCTTTCAGCATTGGAAAGGAAATATCAAGCTATTAAATATTTGATGAAAGAATAAAAAGGGTTTGGATCTTAAGATGGCATTGTAACCTATTATTGAAAATTAGGTTTAAAAAAATAATTAACTGCCAAATTTCACAAAACATTTACTCGCATATTTAAAGAATATCATTGAAAATATATTTTTTTAATTTAAAGATGTCGTAAAAATCATTCTTGTGCTGTAATATTTTCAAAAATTATGGAAAATGTCAAAATCTGATTGAATTTTTTAATTAATTAAAATTCTAATTTGACCTGCTAAATAATCGCTCCGAGATACACATGCCCACCCTCTAATGTATAGATATTTGCTAAATATGGTAGCTCTAATATCAAACAGTCTGACCAACCAACATACATACACACGTATATATTTACTATTATAGAAATATATATTTTAAATATATTTTTAACTGTTGCAATTACGAATATCAATAATAAAGTAAAAATAGATCGGACAGTCCTTGATGAAAAATAAAAATTCTAAATAAATAATATCATAATAATAACGATGACTAGAAATTTATTAACGTATATGTACTAAAATATCGGGGGAGAAATACATTATTTTAGCACAATATGAGCTTAGACATGGACAATGAAGACGTGTTGAAGCGGACTCCAGGAAATTTCCTGGAATGCTATCTAATAAAGTTCTATCTAATAAATCTTGGACGAGACGGTGAACGCCACTTATTTTCGGGTTTTTACTACCCTCGAAATCAGATACTGGAGCTCTTAAAAGTGACAAACACAATCAAGGTGCCGCACTCCTTCGATTCACATGCAGAGTGGCGAATTCGCGCGCCCCGACGTTTTGTGTTGTAATGAAAACTGAATCGACTGATATAAAAAAAATTGTAACAGATTTACACATCTAGAAGCAAGATCACATAAGAAGTTTTTTTTCATTTCAATCATTGCATTTTTAAGTTATCCTGTTTACATGTATTCGAAAACACAGATCTGCGTACGATCTATCAAAGATTGGTGTGGTTCTGAACTTTAGGTGTTACAACTGTGCAGTGGTTTTTATTCTCTCTAGCCTTTTGCGTTTCTCTATGAGTATAGTGTTCTCTTCTATACGTACGACAAAAAGACAAACTTTCTGCTGATAGATTCTGCCCTATCTTTAACAGAAATCTACAAATTTGTTGTAAAGATCGCCAATCCAATTTCATCCCTTTAACGCAAAGTTTTTTAACTAGCATATTCACATATCCAGAATGACAGACATGTTATATAGAAAAGCAGAACAATAGATAGACATAATTTCAAAAATGTTTTTTTAACTCGGAGATTTCTGAAATATGAAAATCTTGAATTTTTTTTTAATTGACGATTACTGTACTTTTACATCGCACATGAAAAAGTAAAAAAAAAAAAAAAATAGGGGATATTTTCTCCTCAGCTTTTTCGAATCCTTTTACTACATGCTTGACATCATGTTAAAATTAAAGAGTAAGCGAATAAAATTTGATTTTTGAAACAATTACCCTGACGTATTTGATCCAAAAGTTGCTACAGATTTACAACTTAAACGTCAACACTACATGGATAAGGCATTATGAATTATGCATGGGGAGATTGAGAAACAGATTTTCTTCTCTTTGATGGATTTTGTTCAAAATTTGAAATAAATAAGCAAATATAGTATAAATACCATACACCAATTATCGTATACTCATACATTCAGACCGACAGGCACTTATTTCTCAAAGCTGCATTTTATCTAAAATAAATTCATATTTACAATTTTTATAAATAGACCAGGTTGGTAGAGCGTCGGATTCGCATCCCTTAGGTTGCGAGTTCGAACCCCGCCGGCCGAAGATTCCCCGCGTGCTTGGTGGCTGACGCGCGTTAAATCTGTCGTAGTCACAAAGTCCTACATGTCGAGAGTAATACCACTGGGGGTACTGGATCAGGGGTGATCATTCTCTGATTCAGGTCTAAATTATGATCTGTGGTTGCGTGAATGAAGTCTGCCCCGTAAAAAAGGGTTGTGACGTGTGTGTAGCTAAGTCGTTCTCTTGGCCCTAGATGGCGCTACTATAGAAACAAGAGGCGCTCCCCTTCAGGCTTAAATCGACTGTCTTCGAACAGCACGCCTGTCCATGGTAAGTACCATAAGAATCAACAATAAATAGACCATATACCAACTTTCATTGCACGTTCAGTTTTGTACTTTCTGCATTCATTGAAGTGGAAATTTATAATACACAGGCCTGATTCCAATCAACAGCAATGGTCTCCTTGAAACTTTTTTGCACATTTTCTGATCAATTAACTTACGTCTCTCTTAGCGACCATCTATTAATCGAAATTAAAACTTTCAATTAAAGATTTTATTTAACATGATAGCTTAATAAATTCTTCAGCAAAATATTTTTGAACTTCAAATTTTGATTATCATATAACTCATACTATTATAGAAGTCCCTGGACCTTTCTTTCATTGTACTATGTACTTCTCTAATCTTCTGCCAAATTTGAACTTTAAATTAAAATGGAAGTGATTTTTTTTTATGAAACCAAACGGGTTTCTTTTAAATACGAGTACAGAAAACAAAAAAGTTCAACATTGAATTCTTGTGCACTACAGAATAATTTTCCTAATTTATGCAATATTTAAAATAATTATTCAACAAAAATGTGATTTATCATAAGTTTTCTTCAGTCAAGATTAAATTCATGAGTAGTTCTACTCATGGAATCTTTGAACTGCATGATTATCAGGAGCTGGAACCTAAATTCAAAATTAAAATAAGCATGCTGTTCTGCTACATACCACTAATAATTATCAAGGGTTTTTTAAACACTCCTCAGCTATTGTGTCTATTTTGCTAATACAAACTAGATTGAATGCAGTCAATCAGACTAAATAATAAAATGTTCACTTTCAGTTAGAATCAGTCTCGTTTCCTTCTTCCTTTTTGATGAAATTTTCTTTTCCCAGAATAGAAAATCAATACATTCACGTTCAGAATGTTCTGCAACTCGATTCCATGAAAGACTTGCCAATTATACAGACTTATTGCACTTTAAGTCAGATGTCTAGGGTCAGGCGCCCTTCTGATTGGACAATGTGTAAATTTAGAAGAAGACTGCTGCTTTTTGTCTCATCCAGACATCATAAAATTTGTCTGGAAATTTCCATAATATTGTTTTGAAAGAAATCGCTTATAAACAAAGCTGAAATTCTAAGAAAAATTGTCTTTTTTAACTATAGAAATATAAAATATATAATTTATTTTATGAAATATAATACGAGAAGTCTATCTAAAAACTATTAACTCAAATTTCAATTTAACTGGAATATTCCTCTTTGGGCGTGGATATTTTAATCAAGAATAACAGTTTCTTTTATCGATGAAATTCTTTATGAGAATTATTAAGTTAAAGTTTATTAAGTTCGTTATAACTGTTTGAATATATAATTTTCCATTCTAACATGTTTAATTGTTACTGTATTTTTCAGGTACCACCGCCCAAGCTACCGATGCCTGGCCAGGACCAGATGACCTTTACAAGTGGGATTGGAATCAGTTCTCTAAATACGTAGTGACCAGTTTGGACAGCTTTGCTCAAGGCATTGGACACGAAGCTCTGCGCATGTACAATGCTTCACAACATAATGGTATGGTTAATAAATTTATTTTTTAGTTGAGAAATTAATTTACTTGACGTTCTATATTTGTTGGTTGAACTGGGGAAAGTATATATAATTTTTATTACTTAACTTTTTACTCCCCACATTGATGGCTCAAACATATCATTATAAAGCTGCGACAACGTCAGCTTTTTACTATGTATAAATAAAATCATTTCGCACCTCCAATAATCTGAAATACTTATACATTTAACCACTTGGCAATTTGTGCCAAGAAATTCACAGATGCGCGCACCAAAACAGTCCCTGTAACTTGTAGTAAAAGGACGAAAAGCATCCTTTACCTTATGCAAATCAGAAAAAAAAAACTTGCATCTTTATTAATTTTCGGCCTAAGAATGTGCTCCTGTAAACTGTGCACCGGCAAGCATTATCAGTCGACGGGTTGTGAACATCGCTTTTGCTTTGTGGCAATTGCTTGCTGACGTATGTAGTACGTCGCTGGCGATTCTGTGACAAAAGCAAGTCGACGTGAGTGGCACGGGTTTCCACCATAAATGGTTAAAAGTCTTCAGTTTTCACAAGAAACTTGAGCGAAATTTTACGTTCCTTTAGGCAGAGAAAGAAAGCTTTACAAACGATTGTCTTATCATTCAAGGTCGATCTCCATACTAATGCTTCAGCCACGAGGACGGTGGCAAAGTTTTACCTTCAAGATAGATGGGCTCCAGGTTTACAACTCGATTCTACTAAATAATTGCAACGTAATTGGATTTAGACCACTTTAAATTCGGAGCCAAATGTCAATTTTTGGAGAAAGAGTGCTAGATTTGTCGCCCATCTTCATTATCTTACTGATATTTTAAAATTAAGTGGTCCTCTATAGCTTCAAAACAGAGATATTCTGAGCCTGCTATTGTGCAAATACCTTCATAAAGCGCTTTCTGTTCTATTATACGATCTTTGAACAATAGTGCTGTTGGAAACATAATTCCCGTGTTGTCAAAAGTGAAGTTCAACAAGTCAAAAATGTAAAAATGTTTTTTTTAGAAAACTAAGTTATAAAATTTTATAAATAAATAAATATGGAAATAACATGCTTATTTGTGTATGTATTGTAAACTTACACATAATGATTTTCTTTTAGTTTTCAATTATAGATGAGCATATATAATGAAAAAGAGTAAAGATGGCAAAAAACAACAATTTAAAAAATTAAAAATTTAAGATCAATTTTTAATTAAAATTAATGGAATGTTAGTAATTGCTTTATTACGTTTTCTTTATCAAAGCTAATTTATATTTAATTAAAAAATTAATTTTTACTTTGTTTATTAATTTATGACTTAAAAATTCAAAATTTAGTAAAAACTTCAAAGTTGCAATTTAATTTAAATTATAACATTTTCAAAGATACTATATGAAAAATATCATTTATCGTTTCCTGAATTATATTTTGAAACAATGGCATCAAAATTAGTTCCTTTTTAAAAATAATTCTTATATTCATATTCAAGCATCAGTAAGCAATTTGTGAGCAGAATGCACTCTTTTTTCTCATTAATTATGCATATATTATACAAAACACACAAACATACATTTATTAGTTGAAGAATGTAACCAAAATCAATTTCTTTTAAATCCACGTAGTTACTAAAGCATTACAAAATCTATTTCAATTTATGTTTGTTTTTCAAAAATTTGAAATTCTGATTAATGTTGTAGTTGTTATGTCAGATTTTCATTAAACAAATTAAAATTCGAAATATGCATCCTTTGAATTCGAAAACAGATTTTTATCTCATACGTGATTAAAGATTCAGAGCTCGAAGTTCGACTGAATAGTACAAAAGAAATTCGAATCCTGTACACGAAAATGAGATTTAATTAAGCCATTAAAGCAAGCATCCCCGTATATTTTCTCCTTAATTATCGTATTTTCTGTCTTCTCAATCATTAATTCTCCTTCAGAGGTCGTTCATTACTTATTTTTGCGGAAATTCTGAAAGGTTACTTAAAATACATAAAATATAAACATTTCTACTTCGCTAATTAATTTAGGCTTCATCGCAAGAAGAAATTCTAAAATCAAGATTAATTGTGAGCTATTTGCTTTGTTTTGATCCAATGGATACTTTCGACTTCAAAGACTTTTCGAACGCAACGTTTAAATGGTAATTTTTTTCATAAAATTATGCATCCAAAACCATTTTTAATTAGTGTAGCTTTTTGAAAAGACTTGAAGGAGAAACTATCACCGTCAATAGTTAGGTTTATTACTTTTGTCTCCTTTGAACAGTAAATAGAAACTAATCTCCCTAGATTTTATTCCTCAAACGCAAATAATTTCAAAGAAAATGGCGCATCTTTAAATAGATAAGTAGACAAATAAAGGAATAACTCTAATACTTCATATATGTCTTCCGGCAAACGAAAGCAACTCATTAATTGGCAGGATAACTACAAAAACAATTTGCTTTTGGAGTTTTTGAGTTAAGTAACTGAAATGGTATCTTTAATGATGCATGTATTCATTTATAGGAAAAAAATATTTTCATCATAATACATTAAAAATTCGAAAAAGCTCCGAAAAGTACAAAAAGTTAAACTGTTAAAGCATATGCGTTTGTTTATCCAACTCTTATTAGAGATTAATATAAGAAAATGTTGGTATTAAAAAGAAATAAAAAAATCGCTCGCTTTTAATTGGCTGCTGATGTATATTCTTTCTCTTAACTGATTCTATTTTCGTCCACTTTTCAATCTAAGTATATCTTCTCTTTTATATCTTATTTGTTCGCCAAACAAAAGGAGAAGATATTTCGAAGAATGAAACTGTTCTACAAAAGAGGTAAACAGGTATAAAATTGCTTTAACGTGTAAAGTTCTAGAGTTAAGATTCCCAAAATAAATCGAATAAAATTTGATTAAAAAAAAACGAAAAACTTAAAAATATGCAAATTTAGGTTTCCAAAATAGTACAAATGCAATGCAAACGAAATAAAATATCAAAAAGTATGAACTCGAATTTCAAAAGGTTGCTTAAAATGTTCTGGTTGGAACAAAAAGTATATTTTGAAAATTTCTTTTGGTTTGTTTAGAATTTAAAAAGACTGCTTTTCTGGTTATATACTAAATAGGATTATTTTTTTTTACTTGCAGTCTTATTTAAAATAATTCGCGAGGTTTAACCATTCATTGCCGGGTAATTCACCAGTAATTCACATCTTCTATCTAACAACCTTTTCTATACTATAGTTTAGGAGATAACAAAAGGGTCCTCTAATTAGATAGAATATTATGCGCAATCATAGAAGAGAATACATTAATTATCATACCACAAATCCTGAATTAAAAAAACATATAGAATAATAATATGTACGATAAAATTGTGTGCTTCACAAAAAATAGAAATACGTAATTAAATTACATTAACCGCCATTAATTACTTATTCATTAATATTGTTTGATGTGGTTTTGACTGGTGTAATCAGAATCGAATTTATTTCATAATTATGCGTTTAGAATTTGTTTTCCTTGGATTAAGCAAATGAAAAAATCTTAGTAGAAGTTTTTTAAGCATTTAAACTTTTCTTTAAACATTTGGTTTTCTTTGTACCATTATTACTTAATAACAAAAATATTGAAAATAAAGTTCATGAAAATACACATTCATAGTAACAATAATAATAGTTTTGAACTGAAATAATTTTATTCCCCTATAAAAAATATCTTTGGTGCTTTGTTGCCAACCCATTTCAAATTGTATTGCATTTCTTTCTATTATTCAAATCATAACTTTTAAGTTTTAAGCTTCCTATATTATAGTTCAAAATTTCATTTCACTGCCTCTTCAGATTTCGAATCGGCGGAGGAGGTATACAGCAGCATGGTGAGTGACCTCCGGCAGACCTGTCCCATCGACCGGATGTGCCGAATTCTGGCCAACGCCACCACTTCCGCCCTCTACAGATATGTGGTCACAGCGACGCCATCCATGCCCGTGAGTTATTTTCTTATCGTTCAAAATAAAATATTTTCTCTTTAAGAGTGCTGCAAAATGCTAAACCTTCCGAAGCTTTATTATTTTAAGCATTAAAACTGTTCCCATGTTTTTGTATCAAATTTTCTATTTCATGTAAGTTCAAAATAAGTTCCTGAACTGCGTACCCAATAAAGTTCATTGAATGATATTACCAGTTTATTTAACCTTAAGAAAATCGATTTCGTTGCAAACAAATATGCAGTTGCTGGAAACCGATTTTTAAAAATATCTTTAAAAAATAGTCTTTTACTGAAAAGTATTTTTTCTGATTGTTCAATTACAATTGAAAAAAAGTGGAATAAGGCGGATATTTAAAATTTTACTTCAAATAATATATGTTATTTGAATTTAAGAATGAAACCAGTTCGTCTTGACTTACTTATAATAATAAGCATAAATATAAAGTTTATCGCGTTTCAACGTATGTATTTGAAATGATAAAAAGTGAATAATGAAAAATATTTCAGAATAAATAGTTCTTGAAGTTCCTTTTGTTAGATATGTTATTTTATCAATCGCTTTTTTTAATATATCTTTACATTTTAATGTTTAAAAATTCCATAAAGAATGAAGGAATAAGAGAAGTGTGAAGTTATATCTGAATATTAGATAAAGGAAAAATTTCAAAATTGCTTCTGTTCTCCTGGTCATGCCCCTTTCTAGAGCTCTCAGCATCAAGAGACCAAGATGCAGTTGTAATACTGTAACTATAACTTTATCATCCTTTCCAAATTTTGCACGTTACCACAATGGCAGACGAGAGGTTCTTCCTCAATAGCTAACTACTGGATGGAGGCAGCTTTCCATGAACCAGAATAAAGAGATTTACTTAGTATAAAACATAAGTTTCATTGATGTCACTTTCAAAGCCAAATGTGATAAATAGTTCAGGCAGTTTCTTTTGTTAAATTTACTATTTTATAATTCACTTTTTTTTATTTTTACGTTCTTATATTTTAATACTTAAAAATTTCATAAAGAATGATGGAATAGAGGAAGTATGAAAAAAAAATCATACATTGTACTCCGAGTGACACTTCTCCATACCACGTCATTGTTCAACATTTGAAGATATCACCATTCTGACTTCTCTTGTCCAGCCTCTACATCGCAGATTAACCTTGCGCAGCAACCTTGTAGAAAAGTCGCAATCCTCAGATAATCTTATAATATTCTTGTTACTTCTATTTTACAACAATCTTATAATTATCTCTGATTCTCAGAATTTGGCATGTAGTTTATCGATCTGAAATACATAGCCTTCTCAAAATCAAGCGATTCAGTCAAGTCATTGTCTTAAGGTTTGATTCAAAGAAGAATTAAGAGTTTTAGATATTATTTGTTAGACATTATTGTGCAATGACATAGTGATTCTAAATTTCATGGTATGGATAGAATACGCCCAATAAAGGTCAGAAATATTTAGTAAAAGATATATAGATAGATACTAACAACAAATGAAGTTTTACTCAGAGCAATGGAATAGTTATTGAGTAACAGGATAGACAATATGCCAAGAACTTATAGTCTTAAAGAATATCAATTCAAGGTGTTATAACTGCATAGGCGCACAGACATTTCTACTGTCCTACCCACTATGACTGAAAAATTTGTCCAACTCTACTGATTCAAAAGATCTCTCTACTGATTACGCTACTGATTCAAAAGATCTCTCTTAAGTTCAATTTATTTACTTCATAAAAAAATTCTTTAATCGTCATGTGAAGTATGCGTGCTTCTCAGATAATATATTCGTTTGTGCTACATGAATCACGTTTCAGGTTTATTTGTTGTTGTTGTTTTTTATCTATAGATTAGCAATTATTCATACTGGCCATAAAAAGAATAATAACGGGTAAAGCTTGGTCAACAATATGAGCTTAATAGCCTACTTTTATGTCACATTTATTATTATTAATATTAATAATGGCTTATTCCCCATGACTAAATTATTTGATGATCAGTCATTGAATTTGGACTCATATTCATGACCGGAAACTTAGAAATGATTATTCCTTAATTTCTGCTAACGTTTGTTTTCAACTACGTTTCTGCTAACTATTTGGGGTTTCTGTACAGTTAACCAGCGACGTCTCCTTCATGTGGCACTGCTATTTTATTTATGTTTTCATATTTTTAAATAATTAAGTTCTCTTGTTAAGCCAAGTGACATGAGAATACTGTGAATTTTTTGTATTCGCTTTCGATTTAAAAATCACACTTTTACCAGACGCAAGTTGGATTTTTTTTATTATTATTATTTTCTTTGCTTTCTAACGGACAGCAAAAAGCAATGAAAATAAAAAATAATGTAACATGATTTTCTCGTAAACGTACTTTTACGAGTAGAAGGTATTTGCAAGAATCTATAAATCTCATGTAGATATTCGAAAATAATCTTTAAACCAAGCTTCATTTTATTTCATTGGATTTTTCCACTCATGATAATAGATTCTGGAATATTCCAGTAATAGCGAACTTATGATCGGATTCAACATTTATAGTTTAAACTACCGCAACATAACAACAGCTTTTTCTTCTCGGAACTAAGAAGATTTCTTTTCCAAAATACACAAAATTATACGTTGAGCTAAAATGTGTGGTAAGAATTATTTCACAACCGTTCTTTGTAACTGCGAATATGCATCAATAACAGGCTCGTTAGTATTTTGAATCATATATTCTTCACCGGTATGAATGAATGGTTTTATTGAGGAAGCCTTCCTGCTCAAAAATATTTTTACAAATTTGTCATTGAATATTATTTCAATATTTTTATAATTTTTTATATATAATGAGTCAGTTATTTTCTTTATTCAAGCATTTTCAAACATTTCTTGTATTGCAGTGATTAAAGTGATAAAAGTGAAATTTTCGGTACTTTCAAATTATTTTGCAAAAAACTCAACCTAATGCTAAGAATAATTTCTATACAAAAGTTTGCTTATTTTTCTATCTTTTCTTAAAATCACTCGTAAATTAATTTTCCATTACCTTATAATCAATATTCTATATAACACATTACAGCTACACTTTAATGAGATGATAACATAAATTAAACAATACAAAAATGATTATGGCTTTTTGAAAAATTAATTTTACTCTTATTATCTCCTAATATTGGTTTTCTTATTTTGCTTTTGTACATGGAATTTCAAGAAAAATTATATAAGAAAGAAAATAGAAATCTGTAAGAGAAAAATAAATTTCCCACAATTTTACAATCAAATATTAATCACAATATCGATTGAGCGTTTGAATGGAAAGATAAAAGAAAACGATTTTACATCTAAAAATAAAACCCCAATGAGCTCCAACCGTGGTTACAAAGCCCTCCGAAATAAAAACCAAAGACAGAAAAATTATTATCCCAGTGAAAGCACCCAGAATATCGATTACTTAACCAGCTGATATTCCACGATGATGAAGAAAAAGAGGAAAAAAAAGTTGGATCTGCGTTTTCTTGGCAGCTTTTATTTCGGAAGGCAGATAGATATCCGAAAACCCAAAGGAATTGAAAAGTTAGAAGAAACTATCTTGCTCCGAACACATTTCAGGAGTTTCTTTTCATAAAAGTATGCGTTTTCAATCTGCTTTTAAAATGGATAACCTTTCTTCATACCTCCCTTGAGCCAAAAGAAAGAGATAAAAAGAAGAAATATATATATATATATATCAAAATTTATTTTTCCTTATCAATCTCAGTCAACTGAAATCTTTCATGAACTACTATTGTGAATTCGACAAAAAACATGCAGCGTACCGGGAAAAATCTGTCTTAGAAATGCTCATTGTAAGAAATATATAAAATTATTCCAGGAAGAAGCTGCATGTGGCAGTGGAGTGATTGAGCATAATGACAGTGGCATGCTGTGCAGTTTCTGTTTTTGCAATGTACTATGGTTATTTTGATTGATTATTCCCCGGTTTCTTTTGTTTTGCAGTAGATTTCGTTTCGTTTCTTAAAGTTTCATCTAAAGAATTAAAGGCATGAGAAAAATGAAATGGGTTGAAAATTTTTAGTGGAATAATTATTGTTTTTAATAATATCAAAACTGTCCAATTAAGGTATGAACTTTAGAAAGAACTTTAATGACCTTTCATATCCATTATTCGAAGTAAAATGCGTTTGAAATGCACATTCTTTTTTTTATCTGTTGATTAATAGTCAAATATTAGCCGCCTTTAGCAATCAGCTTGTTTGCCTAGACTTTTGACTTTTTAATCAGTAATACGAATAATATGGAATGTATTTTCTGAAGCTATATATTTTTTTCTTGATACGACTGGAGGATGTGAATTAAATTGAATCAGTCTGCTATAAATTACTGATATGCAAATTTAAAAAAATGTATATATTACAAAATAAAATGGAAGTGAAAATCCCATTTCAAGGTAATATCAAAAGAAGACAGTGATTAAATCTTAATTTTGTTAATTAGCAAATGTGAATGTGTGTTTTGATTGATGAGTTTGAATTTCATTATAGCATTGTTTTAGACGGAAACCAAAGCAAATTAAAAGATTTATATGTGTTCAAGAAATGTGCGGAAATAAAATTGATATCATCAAAAAGATAATTTTTTTTTAATTTTACAATAATGCGTAAATTATTTTGTGAGATAATAGTTTTGGAAGATATGGAGAACAGTTTCCATAGGCAGGTTATACAGATTTATCATCCAGCAGTTGTTAAGCCTACTTTCGCGCTGAATTAAATTTTGACATTCTTTTTCTATGATCTCGGTTTCTTTTACATTTTCTTTCCTCTTACTGAAGGACTTTTTAGTGGTTTGGCAAGCTCCAGAAATTTTAATAATATTTTGAAACTTCAATAATTATTTGAATGAAGCTTTGATCTCAATGTAGCTAAATAAAACTCTCTATGGAGCAATCTTTATTTACATTTGACTGTTGCCATTCGACAATAAGTAATAAGAGCTATTTCTGTGCCACATACGTTCATACGTTGGCGCATTATATATATTTATATATATGTAATACGCCAACGTATGTGGCACAGAAATAGCTCTT
>JAPMOR010004621.1:0-22472 GCA_026543865.1 Argiope aurantia
CAAGCTTTAAAAACTCAGTCCTAAAAGTTAATTCTAATTATTGAAAATTACATGAGATGCTAGTATTTTTCATCAATTACTAAAAAATGAATTATCAATTTCTAAACTTTAACTTTTTCGAAGGTATAATTATATTTATCTGTAAATTTTAGACAATAAAAAGTAAATAACTCTAAGTAATTCAAACAAAATTGAATTTTTTTTTTTTTTTTGCTTTATAAAATGTCTTCAAAATTGGTTGACACAATATTTATAACATCGAACTAATCACCGAAGAGGCTAATTATTAATAAGGCTATTTTAGTTATGCACAGGTCACGAAACACATCTTATCACAAAAAATATATTATATCACTTTAAAAGAACAGCTGTAGATACCCTAGGCGATATTTCATATTAGAGATTTTTTCCCCATCTGGATCATCTCGTAACTCAGAAACTTTAAGACTCTATTTTCCAAGTACCGCCAAATGGAACCTATATCAAATTTTTACATTTTAAATTGTTCCTCAGAAATAAGCATGAATCACTCTGAATAGTTAGATATTAATTCAAGACAAGAACTGTATGTTCCTAAAGTATGGAAAATTAGTAAAACCATACAAAATAACGTTTTACACCCCTACTCGGTTCATTCATACTGGATTTATTTATGAATGATCATTTAACATTTTCATTTGCCATTTTTTCTTATTTTCGATTATTTCAGTTTAAAATCGAAATTGCTTGATTTAAACTCATTTTTTCGTATTATTCAACCAAATAAAAGCATATAAACAATGCAGATGTGAGAGCTGCGCCAAACGGCGATTAAAATACTCCATATATTGTGTGTCTAATTAGGGGTTTTAAATGTATATAAATTATGTGCAGAATGTAGAAATAATATTTCAATACTTTTTTTAAGATGAACTGGCAACAAAATATACTATGTGTTATTATACAAAAAGAATTGGAAAACAATTTTTATCCTCGAAAGTTTATTTGTCTATTATTGGCAAATATAAGGTTTTACGAACCTATCTAAAAATGATGCCTTTAATCTCTAAGAGAAAATTGTATGAATAAATTTCTTGAAGTTCATTATTGTATAATAAATAACCTAATTAAATGCATTTCTTAAATTTTAAAACATTTATTTTTCCAAAGACCTGACTTAACAAAGAAAATTTAAATTTGTCACTTTTTACTTGAATCTATTTTATACCAAAAGAACGTAAAATTTCTATTGAAGCATCGTCTTTCACCTCAGCCAATTCGCTGAAACTCTTAGTTTAATGTGCAATCAGTGGTGAATTAATGATGCATTTGATCAAATTGAAAGATTCTTTCACAATCTCACTTTAAGACAGTTATAAACAACAAACTTGCCCCCAAGATTAACGATCTCAAACTTTAAACTCGTTTGATGATGCAAAAACCTTTGCTCATGTTTAATCTTAAGACAAAAGAACTAATTATAGCAAAAGGAAATGCCCAGTCATTCACAGAAAGCAAACTGCTAGAAGCCCATTTTCACTTCATTAAAATCTCATCAACCCACTCAACAATGTTTCTTTTCTTAATCGATAACCACTTGAGGAAAGAACGGGAGAAATAGCAGCACGAAATCTTAAAACTCCACTCGTCACCGGCAAGTGTTTCATTAACGTCCAATTACACCTTTTATGGTTCGGCCTCTTTTATGTTTATCGTTTCGAGAGATTCTTTGGTTTCAACATTTTGATGTCTTTATGCTTCCTAGAAATTCAAAACTAAAAGCGTTATTTAGCCGTGACTTCCAAGCATTTAAGAAAGATATTTCCTGATAAAAGATCTGCTAAACGGTTATCTGAGCAGTTCCCATTTTAAAACTTCATGATTTATAACCTTTCGGTTGGAATTCGAATAAAAATCTTGTGATGAAATGTAATTAAGAAGTAGGCGCATGTCCTTCTTTATAAAAGTAATTAAAAAAACATAAAATAATTCGAATATTTATTTAAAAGTGAGTATGGAGTAAATTGCGAAACAAACTGTCCTTAAAGATTTTTAGGTTGAATGGGGAGCGACGTAGAAGTGTGATTCTTTTTTCTTTATTTGTTTTTATATGATTTAAATTCTAAATAACTTTCTTCGGCAACATAAACTTCATTCGATACCTGTATAGTCAATCTAATTATCAAAAAACTAAATAGTATCCCAGCCACAACCATTGTACCTATTTCGGCAATTTTTATTTCAGATTTCATTTAACACCTAAATATGCTGTTTCCTAATGACTTTCTTTCTTCACTGCTTCTATTTTTGAAAGCTATAGTAAAATAAAAGGTTCAGTCTCCAATTCAACATGTGGGCTGTTATATACCTCAACAAATGAGCCACCATTTTTCGAAGTGAATTAGTTTCTCCACATTGCAAACATGGATAACTAATCTGATAGTTTTGAGATTTTTACGCAGCCACAATTTAAAATATTGTCTTATTTTGTTTACTTAAGAAACAATTCATACAAATTTGCTATTGCAATGTTAATAAAGACATTGATTAAAAAAATTACTTATGTGACGGAAGTGTTAATTGTACTAATTGAGCAATAATGATAGAGCATTCTTTTTGGTCAGCTATATATCTAAGTCACGAAATTAACTCCCGATCTCAGCTTAGTAATTGAGTTAATCTAACAATATTTTATTCAGGAATATATGTTGAAATGGTGAAAAAATGCCAGAAAGCATTTATAAATTATTTAGGGGTCGAAAGAAATGACATAAATCAAAACATTTCTGTAATGGTATATGGTTATGTCTACATCTACCGAGCCTCAAATTCTCTTAAACAATGTGTAGTTATTCAGTGTTTTTTTTCCGTTTCCATTGAAGGTAAAAAGTCGTGAATGGTGACTGATCAATTATGCTGTATCTAAAGGTCATAAACTTAAATATGAAATAAAAATTTTGAAAACTTTTTATCGCAGATTCTCGTCATATCTACAGCAAAGTGATGCAGCACGTTTCTATTTTTTTGGAAAGCGAAGAGTGCAGGAGTGTCTTCAAATATTAATGACATATTTGGAGATCATGAGTTTTTATATAGGACAAAATCGAGAAACAGAGAAAGTAGGGGGATCGTTCATTTCTTTCCTCTAATTTCTTAAATATATGGATAGCATCTTTTTCAACAAAATTTTTTAATTTGATTGTCTCGCTCTTTTTTTCTCAGAGCGCTTTCTTTTCAATTATTTACTTCTCTGTTTGCTATTTATTACTCGTTATCAAGAAACAAAAGTAAGAAAAATTGCTATTTGTTCGTTTGGTTTTAATTGGTGTATTTTACCTTTTCCTTGTTTTGATTTTCAAAACATTCATCATATGACATGCCCGTGAAGGTGCAGATGCCGTGCAGACCGGAGGGTATTTCATACACAAGATAAGTTATATAGGAATTTTATATTAACAATCAGATGAATACTTCTTTCTTGCTGACTGATAGCTCCTATTTCTGTGAATTCCTGGGCGATTTTTTTCTGCTTGCAATTAGTAGCAAAAAGAATGTTTGTAAAAATATTATTTATGTAAGTATTTTTTATTTTTTTCTTCTAGATTTTATTTTTTGATTTCAAGAATGCCCCTTTGAATATCCTGTAAAGTCTGATCCACGATAAAAATTGAGTTTCTGGTAATTGATGTTATTTTTAAATGTTCTATATAACAGTATTATATCACTCACAATTTTTAAGATATGAAATGGCGTCACAAAACGCAACCTGTTAGAGTTCCATTAGGGTTAGATTTTGAAGTTTAATAATTTGAATCAAATTAATTTTCATTTTAAAGTATATGTTTCCATTTTAAAGCTGACATGAGAAAACTGTAAAAGAAAATCGTACAGAAGCACATTTGTATAATAAATATTTCTACAGACAGCGGACAATATGATGGCATACTAGTCATCGGGAAGTAGTGGCTAGTTAAAGAGCAATTAATTTCAAGGCATTTAAGAGTTTTTGCAATAAAATGAACACTGTTAGTAAAAATATTTTGAAATAGCATTACCACTGAAAATTAAAACATTTTTATTTTCTTTAAGGATAGCTGCATTTAATAAAATAATAAAGAAATGCTACAAATTTTATTAAATTAAAAAGTATTTTTGGCGGAATGCAGCATATAAATTATATTAATAGTTTTTCACATCCAAACTCAATTTTAACAAACGTTTGCATACAAAAAAATTCATGCAAGGTTTTTATATTTTTACAAGAGACGAAGTTTCAACAGTATATATATATATATATATATATATATATATAATTAGTGTTTCAAAAATATATTAAGACCTTTCTACATTGAAAGTATAATCATTGGCTTATCATTACTCAGTTACAAATTATAAAATTAATTATCCTAGCAGCCTAGAGACTTCATGGCTGTCAGTTTTTATAATGAATAAAGGTTACCTTTTTACACATTCTGAAGGCAACTAGCTTGAGTAGAACTATGAGCTTAAATATTTATAGCATAAAAACCCTTTATGATCTTTCGAGAGTCTTTGGTAGATTCAGAATGAAGTGTCAAGATGTTCACATTATTGGAGAGACTGGATTGACAAAGATTCAGAAGGCCAGAAAGATAATTGTCAGAAAATGTACCAAACCGTTGGAATTGTAACATAAGCAAAGGGAGTCACTTTGTTAAGAATGACTCTTACTATTAGTGTTAATGGCAATGGTTTTTCTATTTTTCCGTTAGAAAAATATTAAATATTGTACTTCCTTTCAAACGCACTTGAAAGATTTTCAGGTTCAGTGAGTAAATGTGTACAGATGGTAGGGTAATATGTTTAAAATTTAATGAGAAACTAAATTAGAGATGTGCCTTATATCTTCTGGACAAACACCATTGCCATCTCGGCTTTGAATCATTGATTTTTATCGAAAAGTATGGAGAGTTTCTTTAGTCTTTCCAAATACACACGACACAAGTTACAATCATTACACAGGTTTGTGTTTGAGACTTTCAAAACATTTATTAGTAGCATTGATTCAGGTAGAGGTCTTGAAAAGCTGTAGACACGTATGACATTTATTCTATCGTGAAATATGCCTTGCCAAATTCTGTAATTCTGAAGAAGGCAAATTCTCGCAATTCCAATCTGCCCATTCATTTATTAAACCATATTTGAGAATGAAGATATTAGCTTTCAGCCATTTGGAAAGAGCCATAGTGCCCAGTTTCAGAAATTTTAAATTTCTTAAAACGGCAATTTAGACAATAGTTATGATGATTACTCATCAAAATAGCTTATGAAATCAAATACATGACGAATAAATATTTCTATTGTTATTTCACAAAAATTAAAAAATAATGTTTTTATTGGTAACAAATTGTATGTAACAAATAACCCTATGTAGCGTAAGTGTGTATATATATATATAATATAAACTGTGTTGATACTATTGAATTATCATTGTTTAATTGCTTTTCTAAATAAAGTTGTGAATATTTAGTAGTTAGTTAAGTGTTAAAGAAGATTTCGTAAAAACACTTGTAATAGAGTAATAGACACTTTTAAAAAGTTCTTGGGCAAAACCTAACTCTAGATTCTCCCACCACTAGTGTTATATAAAATATGTGTGAAAGGCGAATGAGCCAACCTTTCATTGTGTAATTTAAAATAATTTTTAATTTAATTAATTTAGAATAGCACGAAGCATAACCGAAAATATAAAACATGGATGATGGGCAGAAGATAATTCATATTCGAATCTAATAATATTTACTTATCAGGAATGGAGTTATTAAAAAATGAATACAAACTATCATGGAATAATCTTTTCATACAAGTATAATTGCACAGGCATTCAGAAGACTGTAATATTGTAATACTCTGATGTTACTATAGGAAAATGGTTCCCAGATGACTTTCAAATTTGGCTAAATTGGTTTCGCCACCAACAAATGAATGTGAAAAGCAAAAACAACTCAAAACTACATATATCCTAATTATTATTCTAAACCTTTCATCTACAAATTTGTTTAATTGCCTAAATAAACAGTCAGTCCCTTTTTGAATCAACTTCATATACGAACTCAAAGAACTATTGAAAGGCTTAATACTTGTGTAAATTATTTTTAATAAGTATTACGCATTATTCACTCAGATCAAATGATTAATTGCCTTTGATGTAAATCTAAATTCAGCTAATAAAAATTTTTTTATTTAATTCATGAGTCAAACACTTCAATTCATGGGAAAAGATTAAATAAAGAGAATTGATTCATTGATACAAACGCGGTGCTTTAAGATTATAATAATAATATTATTTAATGGGATTAATTGATTTTAACGGAAATGAAATGCATAAAAGACATCAATACAATTTGAACAAAATTAAGAATTATATTAAAGTTGCTATTCACGAAATATGTATACCATCATCTTTATTTATCGTTAACTCCTGGCAATCAAAAATTGTTTCAAGTTATTTTCATTTTTAATGAACGAATTGGGCAGGGCTGAAAGAGGCAGACATTTATTTATACTTATTCAGATAAAGACCCTCTGGATTTCAATGATATTGAAATTACTACTCAATTATAGCAATTAACCAAAACATTTAACATTTATTTTTCATTATATTATTACATAAGGAACTCATTATAGAATTTCCGAACATTTTATGTTTAGTCTTAAGTATAATGTTAATGATTTCGTTTATTTATGGATATTACTCCCTTAGTAACCTGCCACTATGTGTCACTGCCCCGAGCGTTTCGTATCAAACTAATTACCTACTTTATAAATATTTATTTAAATCTGAATGTGATCTGGAGCACAACTATGGAAAACTGGGATTCTCTTCGCGTATTTACTTAAAGATATTAAGGTGCACAGGGAAGAGACTTAATGCATTTCACGATACAGTCACACCATTTTAATTCGAATAAATTTCTAGAGCTTAGAATGAAATTTTAACGTCAGCTTCATACTTATTTGAATTAACCATGGATACTAAATGGATATTTAGGGAAATAAAGATGTAACACCGTTTAATAATGATAAACAAAACTAATTATACTTCTTAAAGTATTGTTATTTATTGAATTTCAAGCTGATGATTAAATGAGTACTTTTTATTATACACTAATGAAATTAAGAGAAAGAATTTAAGAAAAATAAAATATGGATTCAAAAAAATGGCATCCTTTTCTCCTAAAATTTGTAAACATTCACAATAATTTCAATATAAACCAATTAATTCGAATTCCGTGTCATTATTTTCCTTTAAAAGGAATAGATATTTAGTTATGACATTTTGCTTCTAACGCTTGCAATACTCTTGGCCCATTATCGTCATGTCTTTGCATCTTAAATAGTAAATTCATTGATCAATTCTCATAAGCCAAAAATAAATAATCAAAGCCCTTGTTATCTTCATTCTTTTTAATTAAATTTTCAAATGCTATTAGAGTAGAAATACGGTACCTAATTCGGGAAGTTGTTTCATCAAGATTTATCCAAATATTCTTTTAAGTTTATTTATGATTGAAATTCAGAAAATACAAAGCTTTTTAAAGATTTCCTCAACAACAATAATATACAAATAGGAAAATTTTTATGATTCAATAAATTCATATTGATATTATTAAAATAGTTAAAATAATATTTGATAACTTTTACTGGAGTAATTGAATGGAGACAAATGGATGCACAAGTCATGATTTCGAAGTCTGAAATATAGCTCTAATTAGAATGATAAACCTAAACTTTTTATAGGAATTTTTCAAACATATTTATTTCATATAGATAAAGTGTTAAATATCTGTTAAAGCCGTGAATTTTAGAGGGAAAACATAAGATTTTTCTCTCGGGATATAGGAGAATAAAATATATTTTTGATTTTTTTTAACTCGCATTAAAAACATCATTTATGGGTTTAAGGAATAAAAAACTATAGCAGTGAAAGGGTGCATAAAACTATCACAGGATAGATATTAGATAACAGAATGTCTAGCCTACAGCTAGATAAGCGATATTTTTTGAGATTTATTGTATATTATCTATAACAGCACATACACAAAGATAAATTTCTTCTGCTATCTTCATTTTAACAACTCGCAAACTACCAAACCGAGAAATAGCTTCATATTGTCAATAAACTACACCAATACAAACAACATTCGCAGAAGAATAATTATGAATTATTTGCAACACCTGATATGTAGAAGGACAATTTCTGTTGTTACGACACCTATACAACGCCATGATTTGCTTCAACTGGTAAACATTGGAAAATATTCTGCTTGTTTAGCATATATACAATTCATAAAGGTTAGATGCATATAGTTGTGGAAAAAAATGGCACTCGACTTTCTTCTAGTATATCATTCCTCATGCAATCATAAAAAAATGACATAATTTGAAAAGAATTAAAATAAAATTTTTAATATTGAAATTTTTTGAGAGATAATCTATGCATCGAAATACAGAAAAAAAAATTCCAAATCAAGTCCGTTTCTTCTTGTCAAATTCCAAACCTTCATCGAAAGGAATTCCCGTTAACCAAAACGGGTGGCTCTGCTTTTTTTTTCCAACTACATGTTTATTGCTATTTGTTTAGTTATTATACTTTCAAATGCATGTTTGCAACATTATTGACAGTTCAATTTTATTCTGCCCTACATTTCTTAACGATTATCCTGCACACTTCTTAAATATTATTCAAGCTTTAAAGAAAATTCATATTTTAACGTTCTGATTTTTTAAAGAATTTGAAAAATCAACATAAAGGAATTTACTTTGAAATATATTTTGATCCATTAGTCCTTACAACAAATCTGTAAATGAGTAGTTTAGATAAAATATTCTTGGATTGCTGGCCATCCATAATTAACATTCCAAGAATAATATATATATATATATATATATATATATATATTCAAGTAAATTATTTAGTAATCATTTAATGTATTTACATACTATACATTTATTAATTAATAAAAATCTAATGAATTAATATATTCTTTCTCTAATTAGAAAAATATGAACTTTCAAGAATTGAACTGATTCTTAGCCTGTTGCTGCATGAGACAAATATAAAAATGTGCTAGTTTTCTTCATTTATATGCAGGGTCTAAAATGAGGCTTATGGTTTAAAGGCAAACATTGGATTTGTTAAAAATTTACATTGCAATTAATAGCAGGATCAAATATAAGTAGAATGGATTTATGAATTTTGGAAAACTTTTGTCCTGAGAAATGTTTTATATGTGAATAATCAGGAAAGTAATTTTGTATTAAAATAACTAAGGTCGTATAGGCATCTAATGTGGACAATAATTACAGTAACATTGTAAATTGATTTCTGGAATTATCTAAAAGTAATAACACAGTATGAAAAATAAGACGTAACAAGAGAAATTTTCCAAAAGGTTTATTTTTTCATTGTAATAATTACTTAAAATGTCCCTTTTCATTAAAATATTTGCTTTTTAAAAAAATGCAGTATTCAAGAAAATATTGAGAGTTCAACATATAAAGGTTCTTTATTTTGATTAGATTCTATTTATAAATTTCTATAAAATACTTTCCTGGAATTTCTTTCTTATACCTTTATTTAATTGGATTGATATTTTAATGTACACTCGTTGAAGTTTCATCGAAAAATTAAACTTTTTTTCGTTGTATACTTGATTCGAGTATCATTAATGATTTTCGCTGAGTTAATTAGTGCCTCCCGTGGATTGAGAATTTCAAGTAGGATATTTTCAGAGCTGAAATCAATTAGATTTCGTTCGAGTGGAAAACTTAATGTTTTGTAAAGCAAATAAGTTAACGAGATCTTCCATAAACTAATTGTTCTTCGCGGTTGTTTTTTCAAGGCCCGACTATGTTTAAGTTGTGTCTGAGAGGCCTAATCAATAGCCAATCTATAGATTGGATTATGGCAACATATGTAAATGAGATTTTTACTATTAGTTTGTTTTTTGGCGAAATGAAATATCAGCCAAATTGGTTTATCGCACGGGACGATGTTATTTTTGATAACATCGGAAAAAAAATAAGACGAAAAGAAATGTTATTGGTAACTCATTTTTGAAATGGAACTCATTACTGACCCGGACGAGAATAGATAGTTTTTAGGTATATTTTTCTTGGAACAACTATTGTTGAAAGTTAATTTGAAATCGAAAATGTTTTTAATTGACTTGGATGAAAATTTACCGATTATAATCAACTGATGCATGATTATTCTGAGGAGGGGGGAGGGATCTTTCTGAAAAAAAAACAATTTTCGAATTACCATTCCCTTATTAATATGTTTATTTAACATGTTTAGCTTTCTTTAGTGGAGTAAATAATTTAAAGACTGAAAGTAGGATAAGATAATTACTAATAATGGTTTCATTGCAGAAAAGTAGATGATTCAGTATGCATCTTTTGTGATGTAATGATATTGTAAAATTTAAGCTTTTTACGTTTAATTTTTTGGAGTTATCCCGTATCTGTTTCTTACATAAATCACCTATAGCGAGGCTCTAGTAATTTCATGGTGTGAATGTTATGTTATTCCATAGAGCAGTGCAAAAGACTTTTATGGTGAACCCTTTGCATCATTCATAGAAAAAGATTTTAAATAATAATAATAAATTAACATGATGTTGGTTTATTAAACTCATAAAATTCTGATGAAGAAGTGAGGGTTCAAGGATTGTGGTAATGTTGCATTTTGGTAAAGGTAAGCTTAGATAAAAATAAATACATTAAATTTTTTCCTACCCTTGTTCTCTTAAATAGTTGTATAATAGAGAATACGATTTAGAAATTAAAAATTTGAAATTTGTTTATTTTAATGAACTTTTTAAAATGATAATTACAAAAAAATGTATGTACAGAAGTGAGGAAAAGAGCTTAATATGGGGATTCATGTGCTTCCAAAGTTGTTTGGAAAAACTGGTCAATCATAGGGAAAATTAATGACATTATCAATACTAGCTATTCTAGCTCCAACTTAGAGTAAAGATTTTCTTCTATTGGGCAATAAAATCATGCGACGACATGTCACCTTGGGAAAAGAAATCGTTGCCCCACCTTTGGGTGCTTTGGCATAACTCCTTATACTAGAAAATCGTACCGAAGTTTGCGAAACTGGAGCAGATAGGCGTGATTATCTGAGAAATAAGGAATTACCACCTCCTAGAATGCGGTAAGAACGAAACCTTAACAGGCATGAGATGAGACGCTGACAATTTATATTAAATGATTTTGGATGGCAAGATTGAAAATTGAAAGAAAGTGAGGAAACAGGATAGAGGCTTCTTTTGAAGTCGAATCAATTGAAACTAATAATATTAAATACTACATTTCAAACTTTTCTTCAGTGAATAGAATCTCAGAGATATCAGGATTTCTGATCCCTTCCAGTAAGATTGTGGGTATTGCTGTTTCACTACCCACTATGTAACCTGGGTGGCATGAACATGATATTTCTTTCACAGCTCTGAAGAGCCACTTCAACTTCTTCTCTTAATCTTTTTTGTTTGTTTGTTCTTTTTGTATAAAATAAATATACTCTTGTTCGTGTTAAAAATGGCGTAGTGTTTCTTGAAACTCTGAACATTTTTAGTGGAAGAATCAATCCATACCCCCACAAACCTTGACATTAATACTCTTCATCTTCGTAAGTGGAGATGAAAGCCATCGATTTTCAATGAGAGGTATGTTTCTTTCTGAATCATTTTTGAATTTCTCACTTGACCATACACTACTGTTCAAAATTGATGCCGAAACGAAAGATTGTGCATCTGGGGGGTTGGCTCGCATTCTATTTAGAGCTCTTTCTTTTTGAAAAAGTTATCCTAAATTGTGGTTTTTACAATTAGAATCTCAATTTATCACATATCACCAACTATTGATTTAACAAAAATTTCGGTTGATTCGCCTTACCATCAAATACCGTCTGAACTTCTCAACATAATCAAGCCTGCTCTTAATCTTATACCAGTAAATAAATCTACGAATCATTGTATACTCACTAAAGGATCTACGGTGCTCAGTAAACCGATACGACTAGCACTAGAGAAATTAAAAGCACTCAAATTGGAATTCCAGTCTTTACTAGAACAAGATAGAACAACATACGTTCTTTACTAGAACAATATATGTCCTTCTAAAAGCCATGGGCTAGTTCAATATATTTTGTTAAGAAACAAGGCTGCACTTGGCGCATCTGTGGTGATTTCCTGAGATTAAATGCAGCTACAATTTCAGATAAATATCCTCTGCCACAAATCCAAGATTTTTCTATGGAATTAAATGGCAAAACAATTTTTCTAAACTGGATTTGGTTAAAGTTTATAATCAGATGCCTGTTAACCAATCGGATATCGGAAAAACTGCTGTTGCCATACCAATAGGACTGTTCCGGTTCAGTCGCATGGCTTTCGGTCTTAAGAATGCAGCTCAAACATTTCAATGATTTATGGATGAAGTGTTGCGCGGCTTAAACTGCTATGTTTAATGGGACGATATTCTTGTTGCCTGATATATGTGTGATAAAAGATTTTGCCACACATTTTTTTTTTAATTTTCCATAAATTTTCCAACGACTTGATCAATATCATATTGTTTTAAATATTCAAAATTGCATTTTTGGTCGAAAAGATTTACTCTTTCTTTTAGTTAGCAAGTAAGGTATCTTTCCTTTGCTTGAAAAGTTAAATATGTCTTAAAATTCCCATTGCCTAAGACTGTCTATGATGCGTTTTTTCCTAGCAATGGTAAATTTTCATAATCGTTTTCTTGCTCGAGCTGCACATGTCCAAGCTCCGCTTTAGAACCTATTTAAAAGTAATAAAAATCGCGGTAAAACCCCAATTAGAGATACACTTGATTCATTTGAAGCATGCAAAAAAATGCTAGCTAATGCTGCCTTACTTGCACACCTAAAAGACGATGCGAAATTGTCTCTTATGACTTGTGCAACACATTGCTATAGATGCTGTTCTGAACCAATATATCAATAACAAGCTACAACTACTTGCATTTTTTTTTCATAAGTTAACTCCTACTGAAAATAATTATTTCATCTATTATCGAGAATTACATGCAATCATATATGTTGTTCGACATTTTCTGGAAGAGGGACAGTTCACAATTTACTGTGATCACAAACCACTAACATTTGCCTTTTGCCAAAAAAAAAAAAAAAAAAAAAAAAAAAAAAATTCTCCCCGTCAAACTAGACAACTAGAATTTTTGGTCCAATTTTCGATTAATATTCAATATGTTTCAGGAGATTCCAATGCAGTAGCTGATGCGTTTCCTCGTGTAGTGGAAATTCACTTGTTAACTAAAATCGATTATGAAACTATGGCTAGGGAACAGGCGGTGGATAATATTCTTAAGTCTTTCATGGAAAGGGGTTCCGGATTGAAACTTAAACCTATTGAACTTGTATATGGATCAAAGTTGATGTTTAATGTTTCAATAGGCACTATATGCCCTTACGTTCAAGAAAAGTTTCAGAAAAATTGTTTTCAATAGCATTCATTGCCTATTTCATCCTGGAGGTAAAAGCACAGCTCAACTAATAAGAAACAGATTTATCTGGGCTTCTTTGCAGCAAAATTGCATTTAGTTTTCGAGAAATTGATTCAAATACCAAAAAAGTAAAATATCGGGACATTCCAAGTCTCTTGTCGGACAATTTCCTCTCATTTCAGCAAGATTCAGCCATATTCATCTAGACAGCGTGGGGCCGTTACCACCATCTGATGGTCATACTTACTGCTCGCATGCGTCGATAAATTTTCAAGGTAATCGATAAGTTTTCATAAAATTTATATTCCCGATATGAAAGCTGAAACATTCCTTAAAGGTTGAATTGCAAGATTTGGTGTATGTGAAATCATAACTAGAGATCGTGGCTCACAGTTTGAATCTGATCTATTTCAGGCATTTACTCAATTTTTAGGTTCACAGCGGATCCGAATGACAAGTTATCACCCAGCTTCAAATGGCATAGTGGAAAGATTCCATCGACAGTTGAAAAATGCTATTCGATGCTACTGCCTTTCCACACCACGTTCAACAAGTATCCTGCCAATTGTTATGCTAGGTATTCGAGCAAGCCTGAAAGAAGTCTTAAGTGCTGCCCCTGTTAAACTACTCTACCGTAAACCTTTTGCGTCTTCCTGGTGAATTTTTTTCGTTCCTGTAAAACTTGTCCTGCAATTCCAGGATTCATCCGTCAATTAAAGAATAACATCCAGAGTTTGCAGCCAGTTCTTGTTTCAAATCACTCGAAACACAAGGTGTTTTTGCATAAAGATTTGGCGGAAATGACTCGCGTTTTCGTCCGATAAGACTCAGTTTTTCGACCCCTTGAACAGCCCTACGATGGGACAGATAAGGTCTTGTCAAGAACGGACAGAATCTTTACACTGGACATGCATGGACAAAAACGAACTGTAACTGTAGACAGGCTCAAGCCAGCTTACATTTTAAACGATCATCTTGACCCGGCTGAAGTCTTTCAATATATTCATCCTGACTATGACTAGATATGGACGAACAATCAGACTTCGCATTCCTCCTAAGGTCTAATCATGAGCTTCCTTCGGTTTCGAGGGGGAGTACTGTGGGTACTGCTGTCCAACTACCCGCTGTGTAATCTGGTCAGCATGAACTTAAAATTTCTTTCACAGCTCGAAAAAGCTACTTCAACTTCTTCTGTTAATCTTTTTTTTCTTGTATTAATCTTTTTTGTATAAAATAAATATAATCTAGTTAAAAATTGCGTAGTGTTTCTTGAAGTTCTGAATATTTTAAGTGGAGGAATCAACCCATAACCCCACAGGATGTATTCCAAAAGCAAATCATGTTTTAACTAGATTTAGAGAATTGAAGAATCATCGACAATGCTTCTACATTATGAAATTAACTGTTGATAATATATCAGGTGATGTGATGATTGTTTATTATTGTGAGACATAATAATTAGATGAATTTTCTTATGTACTGAAGTAAGTGTTACACAATTGTCTAAGAGCTGATATAATTCAATCTGCATTGTTATATAAAGCATCCATGTGTATGCAAATTGAATGCGAGTATTATGTAAAAGTTAAAGATCTTAATTATCGTCTGGGCCCAATCTTAAAGAGCAGGACCCTACAATAATTCTTTCATATTTAACCAAGTTATATTTTAATATAAAATAAGGATGTAATATAGAATTCTAAGTACTTGTATATTAAATTTATTGGTGGATTGATATTGTTGTAGAATAGCCTGTGAGGTTTGAAAAAACATTCCTAGGATGCAGCAACAACAAAAAAATTTAATGATTATTAAAATTTTACTATACGATTAGCCTAAACATTTCCTAAATTTTAAAACTGTTTTTAACAGTACCAAAATCTTGACAGTATTATGAACTCTGTGAAACTCATTTTATTATTGCACGAAACATAGCGACATCAGGAACTGGTACAATCAATCAATGATATGAAGTCTAATACACAAGAATTTCTATTGGCTATTTATTGATTTCAAACAACTGTGTGATAATGATAGAATTATCAGTTAAGGCATAACGTGTATGTAATGGCTGAAATTAATGGCATCTAAATATCTGAGAAAAATATATAAATTCTACCTTTTAAATCAAATACTTAGCCAGTATTCTACTCTCAAACTGTTAGAATAATATGCAGCTAACATGCAATTATTTTTATTATAAATAACATAGTTTCTTGCGTATCGGTCTGGTTACTTAGAATTTTTTTCATCTTCCACAAAGTGAAAAAAAAATTGAGACATTTTATCAAAACATTGTCTTTATGAATGTGCTTATCGCAAATATTGGAGCTAATGTCAAATATCAATTTGAGGTACTTTAAATCACTTTGACCAACAATAGGTGACACGCTTCGATTTTAACACGTGTTCTAAATTTAACATAATTGGCTAGAACAAGCAAGATTATTATTTCTACAAAAAATGAATTGTTTAATTTTTAGAAAATGGATATGTTAAATCTAAATTCAGTTAAATTGTAACGAAAATATTAAGAAAAGTCCCTGAAATTTTGTTTCTGTTTGGATTAGAAATGGAAAACGGCAAACTTAAGCAATTACATTCTCATAGATTTGAAAGTATTCTAGTAAAAACAAGACGCCACCAAAGAGAAAAAAAAAGTCATAAGTTAGTAAATTCTAACTTAATAGGGCTTGGCTATTGAATAACGAAGACAGTACTAATAAAATGCAAGCACTGAAAGGTTCTATTGCGTATATACAAATATATGCTAGAATAAAAGGATAATCGCTATTTGAAAACAATTTATTTAAAGCATTTTCTCCCAGTACGGATGAACAAAAAAGTAATTTATCAATATTTATTCATGTAGCTAAGTTCTTGAAACAGATTATTTTATGTAAAAAAAATTTATCTGTAAAATTATTCATTTGATATGATATATGATTTATTATTCAGTCTCCAACTGATGAACCCTATTTATATATGTTCGCAATAGACTCAAATTCTTTTGGATATGATTAAGTTGCTGTTTGTAAAGAAATATATAATATAAAGTGATTTAAAGCTATAAAAATAATAAGTCAATAATCAGTAAGCATAAATCGTGTTAATTAGACATCAGAAAATAGGCTGCCTAATTATTAACTCACTTAAATAGAATTTCAGTTTAGTTATATTAACGTCCCATTTTAAAGCAACACTAGGACAATTTTGAGATGGACCTCGTAATTTTGAACCGCGGACAGATGACGAGTACGACATTTGAGTTGGCACTCCCCCTCTCCACACCACATCAGCGGGAGGACGTTTAGCCCTGGCGGATTTAACGAGCAACAGACCCCTTACACGATGGTTCTTCGGTGGAATCGGTTTTCGAACCTGAAACCATTCGGCTCACGAGCCGAGACCTTATCACCAGGCCACCGCGTCTCCACTTAAATAGAGAGAAAAGATATTAGATGAAGAAAATAAATTTAGTTTTAAATTGCTCAAGAAATGGGCCGGTTACCGCAATGTAATAACAAAACTCTGATTTCACGTGCAATGAATTTACTATGAAATCAAATTTTAATTTAAACTTATTTATTTATGCTAAAACTCATTTGGCTTAAAAAAATGGGCTCATGAAATCTAAATTGTTTTGCGTTAGAAAAGAAAAACAATTTATGTATCATGCATCTCTTTTTTCGGAAATTTAAGCTATTGTCCCTAAAGAATTGATTTTATTTAAAGTTTCCTTTCTGCTTGATGTAAGAGTATTCCACAAAAAGAAAAAAAATCAGGACACGCATCATTTTGAAGAGCTTGATAGACTCCATATCTCAAAACATAAATGGTTGGAGAAACTAGCTCTATTTATAGACATTACTCACGTTTTCTAAATAAATGTTTGCTGTCTCTTGCAGTCTTTTAGAATTTATCATGTGTGTAGAAAGGACTCTTTCACAACGAAAATTGAATGCATGAGCGTGTAAGTCCCCATTGGAATTCAAAAAAAAAAATGCAATGTTGCTGTGGATTTATTTTTATAGTTTTTTCAATCATGAAGCGTTCTGTAACTTCAGACATAAAATTACGGATTTGTTTAGAATGATACTGGTACAAATGATAATTGGAATTAAGATAATACATTTAACAAAAACTTTTTTCATATTATTTATTCGGATAATTTAATAATTAATGGGAAACAGAACTTTAAAAAAATCATAGAGAACTTTGCACCTCCTACATTTATTGGCACCAGAAAATGACGTGATCTCTAATTATATTAATTATAGGAATTTCTTGGTATTTGTTGATAAAAGATTTAATGAAAAATTTATTCCTTTCTAATTTTTAATCCTTAAAATATTAACACTTATTTACTTAGAGAAAGAATCCCGAAATACAAACTTAAAAAAATACTAACTTTTAATTTTTAGGTACTTTATATATGTATTTTAAAGAATTGAATAGGCAATAAATACAAATATCAAAAACTATATTTTCAATAAATTTTTAAAATAACATTTAAAAAATATTTTTCTCTAATCTTTAATAGTATTAATCACATTTAACGAGTGTCGTTATGCGATAGTATATAATATTATAATCCTAATAGCAGATTATTGATTGACCGAATTCGTTTTTTTTAACTATTTCAGAAATTTGTAATGATTTCTCTTTGTTTTGAACAATTATTATATAACTAGAAAATCATCTAAATTGTTGCCTTTTTTCTCAACTTTTGTACAACACCAGCGAAGAAATATTTGATTCCTAAGAATTTGGCTAATACACATATTTTGGTGGTGATTGAGTAACATAGCTTATTTCATCATATAGAAGAATATATTCTATGTCAGTCAAAATTGCATTATGCAGTGCAAAACAGATGGTTGCCGAAAAAATAAAAAATTGCAATTTTATTACATATACTACAAAATTAAAGCCATTCTTTCATGGTTTGTGTTTCATCTCTAAATAATTAACCCATTTATAGCAACCTTTGATTCGTAAATTCAAAAATTTATGCATTATTTTGAAATTAAAATCTGGCCTACGTTTCCTTTAAATTTTTCAACAGTCTTACGAATTTCATGCTTCCACTATGGCCGCCACAAATCTTCAACTTATAGCTGTTTAAAACATCTTCAATCTTCACGAAAAAAAAATCCAATTTTTGTTCGGAATTTGTTAAAATATATCTGCCTAGACGTAAAGGCAAGCGCTACATAGAGAGACTATTTTTATTTATTATAATATATTGTCTATTTTTTATTACAGTTACTTTTATTTTGATGTTTCCCTTGGTTATTACTTGCTTAGTATTTAGTTCGTCGCCATTTGATTTGCCTTGAAGAATATATTCTTTAGAAATATATAACAAAAAACGCGTCATTACTGAAGTCTTGGGTCTCCGTCACAAGACCTGTTGTCCGACTTCTAAACAATGATTTACAGAACACGAACTTAGTAATCAATGAATTAAGTTATTCAAATCCTGAACTTGTAAATAATATAAGCCTGAATCTTATGATGGCCTAACCTTACAGTTTTGGTACACAAATTTTAGAAGCAATCTCAAAAATGTGCATTAAAACTACTCTATCAGATGAAATGTTTCCTTATTCAATATCCTTTTGACGCATAGTACAATTTAAATAAACAATTAAATAGACTTGAATTCAATCCAGGGTGTCATGCCAAAAGACTAACTTAGTTTGCCTTAAGTCATTATAAGAACCTCATAAAATAATTTGACTATAATTTCATGGAATTCAAAATAACGATTAAGCAATACGATTTCTGAAAATAGTTATAATTAGTTATAATAGTTATAATTTTTCTGCTCACTAAAGTCTAGAGACAAGTAAATTCAGATTGTTGCAATCCGTCATACCATTCATGATTGTAAAACAATTTAAAGGTTAAATAATCCCCAAAGAACGCCTACAGTGTGGTTCTTGGAAATGAAATTTGAAAATATATTTTTGAAATACCGTTGAATAGGCTTGGTTTAGCATATTTTCCAAGAGTTTAAGAATTCCATTGATTAAAAACCATTAAAATACAGCATTAAATATATCATATAAATGCGTAGGCGAAAGCGTCTGGTAAAAGATTGCATATGTGAGTGTGGGAAGAGTTATATATCTGGAATCAAAGTACTAATTTAATTTAAAAGTCTTTCTCACAAAATATTAGAGAAACAAACTTTAAATCTACATTCATCTGAATACAATTATTCAATTACAAACTGATATTTTTTTAATTTTAAAGAAAATTATTTGCAATTTATGATTGAAAATCTGAAATCCGAAAAACGGTATTTTACGCTCTGTAATATAAATGTCAGGTTTTAATTTCATTTACTTGTTTTTTTATTGTTTTCAATACATTAATTGCATCTAAAGGAAAATAAATAAATGAAACAGATTTTTCGAAGGAAAAAAGGGGGTGGGGTCAAAACATATTTTTAAATAAATGGAATTTTTCCTATTAAATATTAAATAAAATGTGCATACTTAAAATGAATCAACTGGAGAGTTCTCGAAAAAAAAAGTCGAAAATGGACTTCTAAATTAATGAAACTTTTTACTAGTAAATTTTAGGTATTACGTAATATTCTGTGTAAGAATTTCGAGTGAGAATCCTTCATTTGCAATTCAAGAAATGTTTGTCGTCCAAAATATAGAAATCCAAATATTTTAACAATGCCTTGGATATTATACATTATACTGCAATGCTGAATATTATACCTTCTGGAAGAAATAAATTCGTTTCATTTTAATTTAAAATCCTGTAAAAAATGTTAGTGATTCTAGTGTGGCTTATGCATTACAGTTATTTAAAAAGTAGCCTGATTTTGATAATTAAGGGAGTAAAATTGATTTCTTTTTCAGGAAACAAAATATCCACACCACTATTATATAAAGAAGAAGTTTTAAATTCAGTGTAAGTAAATCGTTCTCTTTATATCATAAAAACTTTTTATTTTCTTGGAATGTCTCATGATTTCGTTTATATAAATAAATAGCTGCTTTCAATAATTAGAAAAATGTATTCATACTTAAAAAATTTAAAGTAAAATGACAACTTTATTTTGAAAAGTAATCTATTTTGGTATATTTTGGAGTATTGGTTGTAGAATGCTTAATGGCCAAATAATTTTAAATGTGTAGATTGAAATACGATGATTCAGCAGGTCGGTATGGAAATTATTTATTTGCGGACATTTTTAAAACTCAAATAAATTAACTTAAAATTAGCCAGATACAAGAAATATATAATCAAAATGTTTTTACACAGAAAAATCTTAGAAATTAAAATGGAAACCACCCAGCAATTAATTGGCATCTTCTATCTGAAGACCTCTGCAAATTCCAACTTATTCTTTATATGCAATGCAATTAATTTATCGGTAGATTTTATTTCCGCAGCAAGTCGTATAAAAGTAGAATTTATCCTCTAATCGCAGAAAGGATAAAAGTTATCTTAATAGAATTTTTCCTCTAAGTGTAATCAAAAGCAATGTCATACCATCAAAAGTTAAACTTTTGGTGTAATCAGATGATGTTCTATTCAATCATACAGTTTTACGGTATAAAATAAGTTCTTATCAAATCTGCCCACGAGTAGTTCTACACCTTCCTGTTGTATATGCTTCAATATGATGATTAAATATTGCTGATTGAAGAATAGAATTATTAATCTCAAGTACATTTAAAAGGTACCAAAAACACATTTAAAAATATGACAAAAACTATTTGAAGATGTGAAATGAATTTTAGAGCCTTTACCAAAATCGTTCTTTAAAATTTGTTGTGTAAATCCCACCACCTAAAATTACAATTTTATTAATTCTCAATGACGCTAGTTATAATATAGTACTATGGAATTATTAATTAACCGAAATTGGAATTAGTACATTTATTCCTCATTTCTGTAATTTGATTATTTTAAGAAGCTGGCGATATTTATAAACTTTTAAAATTACGCAGCTTGCTGAACTCTCAAAATATATTCTTAAATCTGGGATTTTGAAACAAGAGCGGATGAATTCCACATCTTTATTTTTTAAGCCTTTTGAAGAAGTCATTTATCGTCCTCTGTAGTCTGACTTGGAGTTATTCAGATTTGTTTTTCTGCTAATAAGTAAGAAATCTAGTATAAATAGTAATCTTTCTTATTTCAGTGTTACAAAATAATAAATTACTTAAGTTGGTTGATATTTTTATGATTGTTAGGTATAATATTACTTACCATAATATTTTTTTCCTCTAGATACACATGTAAAGTATCTTAAACAAAATTTTAGTACATTTTAGTAATTTTAATTTTAAAAAAAACGGTCACATGGTAGTACATGCGCATTCATTTCGTAAAAAGAACGGTTACTAAAGCGGATGATATATACAAATCGTTGAATTATTTATGTATACTGGTACATTGGGTAAGTTGGAAAAAAATCCAGAAAAAAATTCTTGCATTTTGGTTATTTTCAATATTTGTATTTCAATTGCTCAGAGACAACTTGCAAATGGGGAAATGCATTTTAATACTCTGTAGCAATACGCACTGTGAAAATAATTATTATAAAGCATTTAGGTGCAAAACAATAAAAAGCTTTATTTTCATCATCAAAACATTGCATCGTTCACATTCTCCGATTCACAAGTTTCAAATATGTGTATAAAATTTCATCTTGTGTGTGTTTTATGTACACATAGATATTGATATATCAGAGTCCTTTTTATTCTGAAAATATTCACCTAAATTTTTGAAGCATCATATTTCAGTCCTGGAATGAGAACATTTATGAGTTATAATAATTACTCCGTTATCTTGAATATCTTAAAATCAGTCTTTTGTTTACAGTCACATTTACATTTAACATTGTCATAATAATATAACTGGAAGTGTGAAATAGCACAGAACAAATTGATTGATTTAAATATCAAATG
>JAPMOR010004623.1:0-29781 GCA_026543865.1 Argiope aurantia
ACACACACACACACACACACACACACACACACACACACACACACACACACAAAATGTTACTGTCATTTGGCGAATGTCTAAACTTTACATAATTAAATATAAAAACGAATCCTTAACAAAAAAGGTCAAGTATTTACCAATGTGTTTGTGATATATTAACCAAAATTTGCACTCTGGGTAATTTATCAATGAGGAATATATTCACGATATCAAAAATGGATGTTACTATAGGAAATTTTAAAATTTGAATAATCTTAAATTTATAGACATTTTTATATGATGATGTTAGGCTAAGCCCCGTTTAATATCCATATATTACTGCCTTTAAAATGATATTTTTTGTTCCTAAAATGATAATCGGCACCAGAATAAGTGACAGAATACTTTAAGCCCCAATACGTCAGTTTTTGGAACCTAATGTTTGAACACTAATGATGATATCAAAACATTGTAAAAATTTCAAATAGTACCGAATGTAATTATGTGACAGCTGCACTTGAATTTCCAGCTCTTATTAACACTTTAGTATTCAAGTTTTTTTCCAACCCCATTCCTATTTGCAGGGTGATTCTGGAGGACCCCTGGTGACCATAGGAAAGGGAAAGAAATTCTATCTTGTTGGAATTGTTTCCTTTGGGAAGAAATGTGTCCTCTCTGGTTTTCCTGGAATTTATACTAGAGTTACAAAGTACCTGGACTGGTTAACACCCAAACTTGCGGATTGAATGCTATGAGAGGAAAAAGATAGGTCTATTTAAAAATCTTTTAATAGTTCCTGCCTTGAAGAGACTTACGACTATGGATTCATGGAAAATCCAGAAAGTTTATAGAATATTTGTTGATTTATTTATTACGAACTTTTATTTAATTTGTCCATTTTACTACTTGTTGAAATTCGCAATCATATGTCATGGAATGGTGCAATCTATTTTACACCATTTCTTCTTATACTATAGAATTGTAATTTTATACTCTTTTGTATTCCGTTTGACAACATCGTATTTCAATATTTTCTGATATTAACTGTCAGCTTATCAATAATTTTACTAAATTTTGATTTCATGTGAGTGGCGCCATTCAGTATTAAACATGTAAAAAGATATGCAAATATTTGTTAATAGTTAAGTAATAATAACTACTTTTTAGTTATTAATAAAGATATCCTTCTAATAACTAGTTCTTGATTATATTTTATGAAAAAAAAACCTGTCGCTACCATTGGTAAATCTGTTTTGCAATTCCAAATAAATTTTCATTCTTGTTTTAACAAAATATTGTTCTTACATTCAATTATTTCTAGATATCTGCTCACTGTCTAATACTAGATATAAAATTCCTATTTGAAAAAAAAAAAAAAAAAACGAAACGAAATTCTACACTTTTATGTGTTGTATTTCTTAGTTCTAAGAATCTTCTTATAATAATCTCATCTTATTCTTACTTCAATCAAGTATAATAGATTTAAGAACAACGAAGAAACAAAATCTTTTTCGCCTTTATTCATTAATACTAATTCAGTTTCACTTTTATGCTTATCTGTTTCCACCTATAACTGGATTTCGTAGTACATTCTTTTTGGATGCAAATATTAGATTGGTTCAAAAAGAACTTAACTTTTCACTAGTTTACTTTTTGAATAATACTTGTAAATTAAGCAATTTCTTTCATTGGAGGTTTATTATCTCATATTTGAATCTTACCCTTAAGAGCATATAAATTTATTCAAAAGCTTCTTGTATAATTTTATTAATATAGATTAAGAGAAAGAAGATGCTCATAATAAAATTTGTGCATATTTCAAAAAAATCAAAAATGGCCAAAATCACAGATAGATGGCGCTCACACGCCAGAGATGATTTATTGCAAATCAGAAAAACAAAGCACAGCGCATTTCATTTTAAAGCAACAGGTATTCAATATGATGCCACCACAAAGTATTGAAGCGATACGGGATGCGCGAGGATAGAACCTGGAATCTTTTGGTTAGCAGTCCAGTAACTTAACAATTATACCAAAACGATCGTTCGCATAGAAGAGTTGTTAACTGGCTTATATGCTATTCATCACAGTATTAATCAAGTGAGGCGCGTAACTATATCTGTTAAAGTTGAGTATAGCATGTCGGCATCGATGCCACAGACGACCCGTTAAAATGGCATCTTTCAGTTCCCTCCAAGTGCCTAGAGGGACCCGATAGATGAGAGACTTGAGGTATTCACAATATTTTTATCTCGTTTTCCAACGAATAACATAAAATTATTGACGAATCGTAGCTTTATTTTAACAATCCAAACAATGTAATTCTGAAACTGCATTTTCTCACTTAGTTTACAATAATTCCTCTGAAACGGACATGTACTAGTGCATTCGCGAATTTTAAATTATCAGCAGTTTTTTATTTGGATTTCAAACGCTACTGACCGTGTATTTCCTGAATAAAATATTTCTTTCCCCGTTATTTTAATATATGAATACATAAAAAATATTCAGCTGCTTCATGAATATATAAAAACAATTTTTAGCAAAAAAAAAAAAAAATGTTGACATTCTTCTTCAATGATAAAAAATATGAAATCAAACTAAAAAATGTTTTCCCATCTCTATAATATTTTATTAATAGTTGGTATTTATAAATAATGCAAAGCGTGCCTGTTGTGGACGGCATTAATTTTTATTCGTAAATTCATGTAAAGTCATTTACAGAATAGAAGAAATGAATGGAAAATGGAAATTTATTTCCTAATAAGTACTTTGTAGGACTGCAATTATCCAATTTACAAACATATTCTGCAAATTCGTTTGCTTTGTAATTAATGCATAACAGTTTTCATAATTTGTAAGAAACTGGCCAGTTGAAATTTCTTGATGTTTCTCTTATACGCGTTATATTTCTTTAAAAGAAACTTCAAATTTCCAAACATTAACCTGCCGTTACAGTGATTATTATAATATTGTATATAATCATAACAAAAATCAAAACATCAGAAAGTTAGTGGATAATGCATTTTTAATGAAGTGCAGAGAAATAGAATCGTAATAATGATGTTGATGATCTTTATAATGATGGAAACATTGACTGAAAATCCGAATAAACAAGGTCACTCCCAAAAAATGATCGCATCTCCACTCATTTTCAAAAATGAGACAATTTTAAACGTCAAACATGATATGTTCAGTTTATTCATCTATGTAGTAACAAACCATCAAATGACGTTTATGTTCTTTTATCATCCCTTATGTTTCACTGTTTATTTTCTACCAATCGACTCGTACCAGCTTGGATAGAATTAGTCTGTGTGAGAAATGGAAACAAATAAATAAAAGATCACAACACTCTCATTTCCGAAAATTGATTGTAGTCACTTTAAATATCAAGTTCAGTAAGTAGCTTAAAGGAAAGTTCACAGATAAGCATTAGTAAAGTCTTCATACTCATACACACCAATGAATATTCACTTAACACTGCATTTCAGATAGTTTCTTAATCCATCCTTCTTGACAAATGGAATTAATAGGAAATATATCATTCTGACGAACAAGAAATGAAAGTAGTCTCTGTTGCCATACAACACCATGAACAATAATTAAGTATTCACTCAGGGCCGACCATCTGGGAGGGGTGCGGTGAGTGCTATGTCCTCAGGCTCCGCGACTGAGGAGGCTCCCACAGTGATTAAGCATTAATATAGTGTTCTGAACAATAATAGTGTTTACACGTTCTGAAAGTATACAGGTTTGTTTCCACGTGGCTAGCGGAGCTTCGACTGACGCCGTTATTACGCAATGATCGCTATAAAAAGAAGTTGATTTATAAATGAAGAAATTCCCTTCAGACATGTTAAGACAGAGCGGCGCGACTTCTGGACGCTAGCGGCGGACAGAAGTCGAAGCTAAGACTGGGTTCAAATGGGCTTGCAAATCATCAACTATCTACTTTTTTTCTACATCTAATATAATATAGCAATGCACACTCCTAGCAATGCACACTGCATTACTTCTTCACCGGACACGACCGGAATAAGAAGAATTAAGGAAGAAGTTTAAATGGAGCAGCCGACAGATTTGGAAATATATGAAGTTTATAGTATATATTATAGTCTAGTGCAAGTGTGTAAATATTATTAATATAAGGTAAGTAGATTTACAGTCACTTATCTCACTTACTAGGTAATAGCGTATAGTATAGTATATATTAATTTGATAATCCATTCTATAAACTACTTAATATTGTTAAATATAACCATGTCCATGCCAATAAAGTATCGCTCTGGGTGTCAAAAAAGAAAATTATCAGAAAAGAAAAAAAGAAGGAAAGCTAAACTTTACAAGAAGTTACAAATAGATCACTTTTCTTGGCTTCGAAGTAATTCTGGAAAAGAAACTGCTTCAACGTCAGAAATTGAAAGTCAAACTTCAACTGGGGAAGAAATTTCTACTCCAACTACACAGTCTTGCAGTGAAAATGTTGAAATGGGGAAATTAGTTGAAGAACCGTGTGCTTATACAATTAAGACCGTATCAGAAAATAATTACGGAAATAACAATAACAAATACGACCAAGAGAATATAAATAATCCTGGTTTATGACCAAGTATTATAACTGATGAATTTAGAATGTTTTCTATCAATAAACTATTTCTAGCAGAAACAATTGTTCTTGACTCGACTTTCAAATTAGTCAATAAAATTAAAACTGAAATCCAAAATTTAAGAACAAACTTTAACACATTTTTCGACGAAGCAAAAGTCCTAGCACATAATTTAAGCATTTTGGTGAAAAACAAATTCGAGAAATTAAAAGATTATATTCCGAAGTTATAAAAAAATACTCGGTAGAGGAATTTAGATGTTATTTTTTAACATTGTAATTGATACTGTTATTGTACAAATAGAAGATGGGTTAAAAAGTATACCAAATACTTTTTGGTATACTAAATAGTATTTCTGATTTCAAATTTATCACTGATGTAACAACTTTAGAAAAATATGTATTAGAGAAATGTTCTAAAAACTTTGTAAAGTTTTATAACAGAGATGTAGATGAAAACCTAATCCAAGAAATTTGTTACGGGATTTGATTTTGAATGAAAGAGATGTAAATAACGCACACAAATAATTATAATGAGTTATTTCTAAATAACTGTATTAAAACTTTTCTTGACGTTGCCAGTTACTACAGCAAGTGCATAGCGCTCTTTTAGTAAATTAAAATTAATGAAGAATTTTCTTTTGTCAATCATGTGTTCAGAACGCTTAAATACACTTGATGTATTAATCATCGAAAAATAATTGTAATTTTTCAGAAATAATTGATGTATTAGCAAAAAAAAAATCCCGCATTAAATAAATATGCATTATTAATACATTGTTCAGATTTGTATTCTTTTTTTTTTTTTTTTTTTTGCTTTATAAAAAAAATTAGGGTTTTAAATTACTTCTAGTACCCAGGCCCCTTTGAAGAGAAGGCCGATTCTGTCCATAAGCCCTTTAATCTACTTTGTCATAACCAGCTATAAATATATGGCGAGGAATTTTATTATGAATTTGTAAATTTTTGTCACTATATATTTTCAAATTCAAGCCATTATAAGATTCCTCCATCAGATTTATGACTGTCAACGCTACTGATTTCCTGCATGTGTGAGTTTTACAACAATTCTTTGTCAAATACATATTTTAAATTCTTTTTTTTTTATTTTTTTAGGATAAAACATATATAATTCTTACTTATATCTAAAAAACATTGCAGTTGTTAACCATAAATACACGTTATGCATGTTCTGAATTTGATGCTTGTAATGAAATTTTGGGGCATTAAAACGCAAAATCAAAAAATAGGTCTGTAATTTTGTCAAACTAAATAAAAAGTTCATTATTTGTTTCATACTTGAGTAGCCTCTTAGCCAATGCAGTTCCAAAGAACTGCACCGTTGCCCTGGGAACACCACTTGGAGGTGGGTTACTTTTGTTCTGCGTCCTTCTGCGACTGGTATCTCACTGGAATATCCAAGGCTAAGCAGAACTGGTAGATCGCAAAGGATTCTACAACTGGCACTCCGACAGGAGCCATCCGCGCAGGCAAACCCAGAGCAGAACAACGCTTGTAGACCGTATAGGATTCTACAACAGGAATATCTGACTTCTGGATTGAGAATTAGCCAGTTTCGCTGGAAGTTCTACAGCCTGGCAAATCCTAAATACCGTGTAGGAACGAACCACTGGGACGGATTCTACTCTAGTCGCAGGTGGATCAGATGGTGTATCAACATCTTGATCCAAATCGGGATCGAAAAACAGATCTCTGATTGAGGGTAAGTGAGGGAACATGTAATATTTCAATAGTTCCCAGATCGTGCATAGGACGATCCATCCAATGATGGCCGTGGCCTCATTGAAATGTTCACAAAACGCATCAAGCATAGCTCAGCAAAAAAAAAAAAAAAAAATCACACAACGATCAGTTGCAAAAAGAGAAATTATTTTTAACAGAGCAGCAGTAGATGGATTCATTGTTCCATCTATTATATTGTTTGTATTTTTTCCATTTGTTTAACATTAAAACGTAATATTTCTGCTAACAACAATAATAAGAGTGATTGTTGAAAACTTCTACATCCATTAACAACTGAAATATAACCAATGATTATTACTAAGTTAACAATGGAATAAATCTAATAGTCAATCATAGAATATTAAAGGGGGGGGGCAAAGAGGGGAGTTAATATTTAATTAAATTATGTGAGTTTTAATTTCTATATTTTTTTCGAATATTAACTAGATTTTTCATGAGGTATTTACAACGAATACTATCAATCGAGGTTGAAATTGATTAAAATTTTTAAAAAATGTGTTGAGTAAAATTTGAGAAAAAATTTCCTTTTTACTTAATATGTTAAGAAATAAGTTTCTGCCCTGTGCTGTATTTGAGGTAAATTGCAATCTCATATTAGTGTAGTAATTAGTTAAACAAAGGAAGTGGAAGATAAAAGAAAAGTGAGAGAAGAAACGCGCAAAAATATGCTGAAAGATAAAATTCACACGAAACTGATGCAGAAAAACCCTCAATTCAAGAAGCACCAATTTCCAAAATCCCTAACATGAGCGTTTAGTCCTTCGTAGAATAATGGAAAAAAAAAAACCGAATATACATTTTAGACCTTATTTGTCAACCAAGTGAAATTCAAAACTCTATACCAAATTATTTTAATGATAAGATCAATTATCATATTAAGTCGCTGTTGCTACGTTTACACGAACGAGCAGATCGACAGACGGTCAATCCAAATTTGAAATACTTTAGCTGTTAAATCGCCCGGCATGCAGGGATAGTGCGTCTTCTCCGTGATCTGGGCGTCTCACGTTCGAGTCCTGGCTCGGACATGATTGTTCTTCCCGTTGTATTATATCTGTGAAGTGTGTGAAAATGCCATTCCTCCCCCCGTAAAAAGGGGGTGCGCAATTGAGTATATCTTCATATGAGCTGGAAGTCAGACAAACTTCTGCCATCGGGTGTTCAGGAGTCTTTACCCTCAAAAGCTACCGGACCCTCTTTCCGTTGTAACGCGGGTTTTCTGAAATAATTAATGTATTAGCAAAAAAAAAAATTAGGGCCTTAAATGACTTCTTGCACCCAGGTTCCCTTTGAAGAGAAGGTCGGCTCAGTATTCATTATATTTGTATCTCGTTTAATTTGTACAAATAACATCATTAATTCATCATTAATTTGTACAAATAACAAAATTAATGATGAAACGTTGCTTCATTTTCAACAATCCAAACACTGTAATTCTGAATTTGCATTTTCTCTCTTAGTTGTATCTTATTTTAACAACAAAATAAAATTTTGTGAATTTAAAATAATTTATTCACGTGCTTGCACTGTTCCAATTTTATAACATAAGCGGATAAATAAGTTTAAAAAGCATAAATTCAATTAGATATCTTTTTTCCCAAAGAAAATTAATCAGATCATATGATTTTTTAAGAGGAATTTAATTTTAGATGCAAAGTTAATATTATTCAATCTTTTTCAGCAAATAATTTAATATAATAAAATATTTATTTTTTATCTGAATTCAATCTTATTAAAGACAAAATATTTTTTTAAAAAAAATTGAAAGAATGCATGTTTATTGAATCTTCCAGAAACACGAAGAAAGTTGAAAGTTTTTTCGTCTTACATTAGACGAAAAAATATATGACAAAAATAACAATATTAAAAATATATAACAAAAAAATTATATTGCTAAAGAATCAAACTGTCATTAAAATGATCACACGAAATAAATATAAATGAAAAACGTAAAATATCTGATATAAAGCAAATATTAATATCAGTAAAAATACAAATCAATAACAGAGACATTTTTTTTCTTCCGAAACTTATTCAAATAAGAAATTAAAACTTTCACTTGAATATTTCAAAGTTTAATTAGTTAAATACAACATTTCAGTTGTTAAATTGATTTACTTAATGAAAACACAAAAGTAAATATGAGAAATTTTACCAATAATATAATTAAATTAAAAAATAAAGGTATCTATACATTTTCCAAATCGTATTGAATGTTTTATCATCATTTGAGCAAACGAAAAAAAGATATTTTTCTATAACTTAGAATATAGCTCTCAATATTCACTTAATCCTATTTGCTGTGGATAAGTGAATCTCCCGTACAGTCCGTGATATGTTATCCTTCAACTTAGCCAGGTCCTGGACAACTCCTTGATAGACCTTGGACTTAAGGTAACCCCATAGCCAGAAGTCGCATGATGTAAGATCAGGGGACCGAGGTGACCATGCAGTTGGAAAGCAGCGGCCAATGACTCTTTCTGTTGTGAATTTCTGTCGTAGCAGCTGTTGTATCTGTAAAGCAACGTGTGGAGGGGCTCCATTTTGCATGAAAATGATTTCCCCCAGTCATTGTCTTTGCTGAAGTGCCGGAATGACAAAGCTGTACAACATCTGGCGATATTTCTCTCCGGTAACAGAACAGGTTACCGGTCCTGTCGGAGTAATGTTCTCATGGAAGAATGGGCCTATGATAAATTCCGCTGTGAACCCACACCAAACAGTTACCTTTGGTGAATGTAAAGGAATTGCTGTGACTGCATGTGGTGATGTGTCATCCCTAATTCGGCAGTTCTGGGTATTCACAGTTCCATTCAGGTAAAAGTGGGCCTCGTTACCCCATAAGATTTTCCACGGCCAAGCATCATCCACCTTCATTCTAGCAAGAAAAGTGAGAGCAAAAGTCAATCGCTTATTGTGAGCGGTGGACGTAACTCTTGTACACGACTGATCTTGTACGGATATAAGTGGATAATCTCTCGTAAGATTGGCCATACCGTACTGTAAGGCATATCCATATTCCGAGCTACTCCAGGAGCGTTAGAAGTGGCAGCAATATTGTCTTGTCCTCTGTCGACAATCGCCGTGGCAACTACTTCGATTGTATTCTGTGGTACAGGTTTTCGTCCACTGCCTGACTGAACCTTCAGAGAACCTGTTTTCTCAAACTTCGCAACCATTGCTTTTAGCCCATTAACTGACAAAGGACCATTACCTTTACGCATATTTTTGTGCTTTCTAAAAGCACGAAGAGCGGCTGACGCGTTGCACAGGTTGAAGTAAAAGAATTTGATCGGTAACGCACGCTTGACTAAAGGAGGAGACATTGCACATAAATTTTCAATCCGATTGTTTCGAAAAGTAACGCATTGCATTTTAAAGCCCAAGCAGCTGGCACTGTGCCAATGGATGTACCGTGAAATTTGAATAAAGAACTTCTTCTGCACAGCGTTTTCTGTTACCGAGTAAGTGAAATTGCAGATAAAGAGACTTTATCGGTGTTTATGTAAATTTTTCGCTTTTTTAAAAGTGTTGCCATATTGCACTCGAACTAAATCAGCAAATGTGCAAAATAAAAGGTAATTTTATTTCCGTATTGATCTGCATTTGTTAACACTCTATTTTATATTACGAAGCGCCACATATTCCCCTAGCGGTGACTTTTGGAACTAATTTTTTTTTTCGCGGAATCCTTCGTCCCTCGTTTTGCTTAATCTTCCTACAAAATGTAACGTCATTCTCGCAAATAGATCGCGCTACAGAACACTGTGAGCACTGTCAGTTTAATTATGGCCACCCTCTATTTTATAATTTTGAAGTGTTTTCATTTTGGATTTTGCAGCTGAACCTAAATGATATAAATTAGATTAAGTAAGAATATATAAAAATTCAATTCATTAAAATTGAAAAAATTATGAAACAGTGCAAAATTTCGGTGGATATTTATTCAAAATGTAGAATTCAGCCAGTAATTCCAATTTCCAATAGTGGGGGCGCTGCGTTTGTCTATAAAACGATACTGAAATGTCAAATCAGTTTTCTCTTAAGAGTAGAAAATTTACTTTTATTATAATGAATTCATTCACTGCGCACATAAGATGATTCAGCGTAGATACTAGTAACTTCTCAGAACTATGAGAGCTCTACCATTTTATATGGTAGAGTTGGACAAGTTTGATGAGACGAAAAATTTTTCAAAACTGACCATCTCAATTATCTGAGTATAATAGTAGAATCGCACAGAAGTAGAAATCTAATTTCTCGATACTACTGTTGCAACTTATTTAATGATACTCCAAAGAATTGTAATATTAAGTCAAGGTGCTTAAAGTGCAATGGAGCCACGAAACTAATATACGTGAAATTAAATATAGAATTAAAACTCCCAAGTTTATAAATTATCGAAAATTGGGACATATTGATTTTTATGGAGGCTGCGAAGCATTTCCTAAAATCCAAAACGCAATACAAATTAAATCCAATTCTTTTTACAAAAATCAAACAAGAATGAGACAATATTACCACGGCTGACTTTTTAATCAATAGATGGCGCCACAAGTCAATAAAATTGTAGATAAGCAAAATAATCATAAAGAAACTTTAACAATCCCAAATGAAATAGCAGATCTTGTGAAAGCTATGAATGAACTGAAAAAAAATTAACTAATGAATACCCATTACTTTTCACGCAACTAAAAAAAATTAAAATTTGCTAAAGGAATCACGGACAAAATTCAAATCCTATAATGCCAGCCTTCGTTAACTCTGGCTAACAATATAATATTTAAAATTCATTTGTTTGTTTTATCTCCTTGTCTTTATTCCTTAAAAAGTTTGTTTTAAAATTATCTTAATTAAATCTAAAATCCTATCTCGATGTAAGTATAAAATCTTTTTAAGTCCAGTACCCATAACAGCATACACTTGCACCTTTTAACAGCCAATAGGAATGCCATCTCATGTTCACAACTTCTGCTCTACTGACAAGGTAGAATAACAATGACTAAAAAAGATCCGCTTGTATCCTACATGTCGAAAAAAATCACTGCAACAGAATGGATAATTGGGTTTTCATAATCTTATTATTAAAGGGGGAAAAATCCCTATTTAGTAATAGTTGTGTCTAATTAAACTATTAAACTCAATATTTTTCCTTTCCTTCCTTTTATTCAAATGACAATGTGTTTTACTGATTTAATGCAGTTCATCAAGCGAACGTCTTATTTTAATAATAAAATTTTCCTAAATAGAAAAGAAAAAATTCTGAAAAGACGCCGCAAATTTCTCTAAAATATTAATATACTTTAACCGAAACAGCTAATAATTTGAAAATGGATGATATAAGGAAATAATACGTATTAAACTACTTTATAGGATAAATTAATAAAACGTGAAAATGCTTTAGTATGAAACCGCAACCAATAAAATTTCGATTTCATACTTCAATTTGAAATTAAACGGAATGACAGAAGAGGGCGCTGAAGCCAGCGCTCATGATGCAAGCAATAAAAAAAATCTTAAAAATATACAAATAAAGGAGAAAAGAGGAAACACAACTGTAAGGATTTCCGTAGCAATGAAAATGATTCACTTTTTTCAGTTTTTGATAAATAATGGACTCTTTCCAATAAATAGTGTAAACCCTTTAATAGATTTACTTTTAAGTCCAACAAATCCTTTTCAGAAGAAAACTCTTTCTTGATGAGTGTGTCGGTTAAAACTCGACTTTTACATTCTTCCAGTTGACAATATTTACTCTCAACAGTTCAAATTATCTTACTTGAAAGCGATAAACCTAACACCAGTGATGTTTGTATGTGTTTGTGTGTGTTTGACGGAGCAACAGATTTCAGCGATTCACAGTCTCCGACATCTAATTTTTAATTAAATAAAACTTCGTTGCTATTGCTTTTTGATTTAATCTTATGATCATGAATATAAACAGTTATTAATTTATTAGAGATGTGCTAGAAAAAAATCTGCTTATTAACATTTACCATGATATATTAATATCGACAATCATTCTTTCATCGTCGAATATGCACCTGCATTCATACTTTCTTTTGTACAACAGAAAAAGATTGACAATTTAGCTGATAACCAAATGACATAAGTGTAGCGTTAACCTTCCTACTTAGTTAAATAGCTACAAAAAATATTTTACCAATATTAGTGGTAATGAATAAAAATTCAATATTTTTCTTTTCCTCCTTTTCTTTGATGTTAATTTTTTAATCTCTAATTGTATCTGCAGCAGAAATATATCACAAATATATATTTGTCAATTTAATGCAGATAATCAGACTAATGTTATATTTGTTTCTTAAAAGAGAAAAATGAAAAACATTTTTTTATCGAAAGATGGCCAGAAAAAATGTTAATATATTTTTACTATAAAACCTCTAATTTGAAAAAAGGTGATAAGCAGCAAGTATAAAATTATTACAATGAAAAATGAGTAAAACGTGAAGAAGCTTTAGCATACAGAATCTTCACCATACACAACTAGCGAAATTTTCCGACATTATTTCTCAAATTAAAAGTTGAAACAATAGAGGGCGCTGAAGCAGCACCCCTGATGTAAGAATTACTTCGTTCTTTACCGACTTAAACATATGCAAATGCAACAGGGATAGAAGAAATATAACTGTGCAGATTAAAGTAGCTATTGAAGTAGACCACTTTCTCTTAAATTTTAATTAATTCCAATTATGACAAAAATTTCAAAAAAATAAATCTTTTAGTTCATAAATTTGCATTGTTAAAGCATATTTCTAAGAATATCGTTCGTAGCTGTAAATCAAGTGTATAAATAATTAGTAGATAAATTAATATCAATAAAAACACAAGAAAGTGTATTAACGCAGTATAGCACCAATTATATTAATATTAATTTAACTACTTATTATTTATTTTAAAAGAAAATGCACACAATAGAAAAAAATTCTCTCATCGAATGCATTAAATATTGATTAGCAAACATCTTTTCTTGAAAAAGGTTGAATGATTTATTCTATTTTTATATGTATATTGCACAATTAAAAAGCTTAGATTTATCACAATATTTATTTCTATATTTCCACTTCTTGGAATGTAAAATTTCTTATAAGAAAAGTGTTTTTCTTGTTTCTGAATATAGATAATATCTGTAATGAAAAAAAAATATATATTGAATTAGTATCTAATTTGCTGGAAATATTTCTAGAATTTATTAAAGAATAGAAAAGCTTTTTATATATATTCTCACATTACATATTTTGCTGATAAACTTAATATTTTACATGTATTTGAAAGGGTTGTTTCTTGTTATTTGTTATGAAATTGTATGTTTATATTTTCAATAAATATTTTCTTCATAGAAATTTTTAAAAATGCCATATCCTTGTTTATATTGATGCTTAAAAGTATAATGAATATTTTAGCTTTCAAAAATATTAAATTAACTGAAAGTTATATTTGTTATAAAATTACAAGACATGAATTGTCTTTTTAAATAGTTACACTATAGCTTCTTCTAAATTTGTATTATAGAAAATGTTAACATTGTTTTATTTGGTAATGTTATTATTCTCGTAAATCTATGTGCTAGGCACAAATATTTTCTTCTTTATTATAGCTTTCACTAATTGCAATCGTGAATATAAATGCTATATTTTTGCTTCATTGAACTTATATTTAAATAAGTTACAGTTATTGGAGTACATCATTTGTATAATTTTGTAACATTGGTTGTTATGCCTAAAAATGTCAGATATTTGTAGTGTTAAATTTGTATTTGTTCATTATGAATAAACTAAGCGTTTTTCAAAGAAAAAAGGTTGGTCATAAATATTTCAGTAAAAATAAAATATTTTTTCTATACAAATACAAATAAAAAAAAAAATTAATTGGGACTGGCTTGGTACACTTCTGTATGAAATATTCCAGAATCTAATTTTTTCATTCTTGACATTAATGAACTTTCTTTTGTGTAATAATTCTATAGTAATTTTAATATCTGAAGAACTTTTTGTACAAATTCAATCATTTTATTGTTCAATTAATCATACTTAATCAATTAATTTCTCTTTGGTGTTTGGAACTATGCATTAATTTATGAAGATGAGCTTTTTTAATTCCAAGGCTGAGTTGCATAATTTTATGTTAATAATAATTTAAAATGCAACATAATTATAGTAAAATAAACCCTGGGATCTTGACACCCATATAGATAATAAAAGTTCATCACATATTTTTAAATTCTGTTCTTCAAATTTTGTCAAATCTCCTTGCTCTATTTTTTTTAAATTTTAGGTATTGATGTTTTATAGTCTATTTACTTATTTTAATAAAAAATGAAGTACTTAATAAAAATATCAAATAAGAGCAAAGTGTCTGATACTTTAATTAGTTGAAATGCTTTTTGATAGTTTAAATGCTATGAATATTTAAAGATTCAGTCTATTAAAAATAGCAGAGGGGGAGATAAGTTTATTTTTAAAATTACATTATGTAGCAACTCATACTTATATTATTAATATTTTTTGAATTTTAAAAAAATTTAACCTGTAATAAAGTTACAGTTTTTTTTTTTTTTTTTTTTACTAGAAAAATGAATGCTTTGTGGTAAAGAAATTCAATGAAGGTTTTTAAATTGATTTTTAAATTGCTTCCAGCACTATTATATTCCGATTTATTTACAAACTTTTGAGACATTAAAAACTAACAATAAAAGAAAATATCATGTGCAGGATAAAATTGGAATCATGCAATAATCCAAGATCTTTGAGTATCAATAGAGATAGATGGCAGAAAATGTATACGCCAGTAGAACAATAAACACAGCATTATAATAACTGCTACATAGAAATCAAGAGTAGGTATGAGTTGGTTACTTTTGACTAGTATAAAAAATCTTCTAATATCAGAAAAAAATCATAATAGGATATGCCTTAAATCTATCAAACCATTAACTTCGGCTTCCCATTAATTTTCTTTGAAGTGACAGCACAAATTTCAACACAAAAAGAAACAATATAAATGCATTATTTATCCCAATGTAAAGGTTATAAACTTAACCTTAACCTTAAAGGTTATAAACAATTTATTTTTTATGAATTAGACATAAATTATTAGGTGATAATTTTCTGTTTTTTGGAATACAATTATGCATAATATTTTTAATGTAAAATCTAATTTTGGATAAATTATAATGCAAACAATCCTTTTATTATTTCGCCCCACGTGATTGATTGCCTTGTTTATTTGTGTTTATTGGAAGATGAAGGATATAAAATTTTTATACTTTCTTTCAGCTTTTTAGAAACTAGTAATTACTTTAATTCAATAAAATTACCAATGATAAATAGAAAATGCAAAAAAATAGTGGCAGAATAGATGAGTCTTTCTGTCACGTATTTTAAAATAGTCTGAGTTAAATTTCAAAAAAATTTACGATACTCAAAAATGATTTAACTTAGTTAAATTGCACGAAAATGAATTTAATGTAACTGAAAATTTAAAATTCCGAATTTTAACATATTAAAATATTTCTTGTAAGATATAATTCTCCCCAAAGTTATTTCTAAAAAGAGACAAATTTTCAGTGAATTACTAATTAATAAAATGATATTTGTATATCAGTGAATTATTAATTAATTAAATAATATTTGTATTATAAAAAATTAATGGCATTTTTTTTTCTTGTCATAAAGAATTAACATGCAAAGTTTGGTTGGGTGGAAGTTGCTTGCGATTTTGGTTGCTGATAGACGGCGCCACAACAGCTGTACGAAGATTAAGGGTGTAGGTTGCGTTTTATTTTTTGCTCATCGTCCGAGGTCACCAACGTGGAAGTTGCATTGGGTAGGATAGAACCTGAGACCTTGTGGTTCGCAGCCGAGTAACAAGACCACAAGACAAAAGTAATTACTTGTGTCCTGTCGCTGCTAGCTACCTTATAAGTAGGAAGTGCAATATCAGACCAAAAGTTCAATACCGGTATTCGGTGTTTTTTAGATTTTAATACCGGGATACCGGTTTTAATACCGGTAGTAGAAATTTTAGAAAAAGATAGAAAACATAGCTGTTTCTTTGTTTTATTTACCAGTTTTATTAGAGAGTGTAAATATCACACAAAATAATTTGTAAATTATAAATTATAACAGTATATAAAGAATCACAAAAAAGTAAAGGAACATCTTATTTAAATTAAAAAAAAGTGTAAATTCAGTCTGTGGTACTATTACAAATTTTTGAAATTTGGTCTTAAAAACATAATACATCAATTGTACTGTCATTAAGCCTGGAACATAATTTTGTGCAAAAATTACCAGCTGTCGAAAACGCTTTTTCGGCATCTACGCATCTATGCGCGATATACTTTTCCAAGTATTTACCTCTAAATGCCTCATCTTCAAATAAATCGATTTCTCGTCGGATGGTTTTGGATATAGCTGACTTCTGTATTGTATTTTGGTTTGTAAAAATTTTTTTATTTATCGCTAATTCTAATTTTTGTTCAAGAGACAATTTCTTTTTACTATCCACATTAGTGTCATCATAATCTTTGATAACTGTACCGAATTCTTCTGAATGTGGATAGGTTTGTGAGTAAAAAATTTACTATAAACTTGATTAAATTTGAATTGGTTAGTCTCTTTTCTTCTTTTTCATTTTTTTAAAATCATAATTATGTAAATACCGTAAAACATTTTCTATTTCGGTATGCCTTTTTTCTGTGCGATTTTTCAATGTAATAAATAATTGTTCAGATAAGGATGTGTGCTGTTCTTTCGGTGACTGCACCATGAAATATCTTGTTGCATTAGCTATTAATAAATTAGAATTTATTAACAAAAAATTATTAAAAAAATTAACATATAAAAAAGAAACTTTTTAATATAAAAAATATCATTATTATTTTGTAAAAAAGTAATTACCAAATTTTAAGAACAGAAATATTTTTTCAGTCTTCATAATTTAATGTTTATGTCCCTTTTATTAAATAAAAATTGCTCTGAAATATTTTACTGTGCATTAGTTCCTTTTTTCTTCTGTATTAATAATTATCTGTAATGTTTACGTCTCATACGTCGCGAGTCTTCATTGTTAAATCGAAACATCTCCTCCTTTCATATTCCCTTTCATTGCTATTTTGTCGAATTACATCCATCCTAACGCATGCGCAAAAACGCGCAGGGTTTTACAATCCGTTGTAAAGCAGTATTTTATCACTTTTCTTGACTGTATGATGCAACTTTGTATTCACAGTCTAATTATTTTCGCCCGTTAGGGAGACATAAGAGCAAAAACGAATACTATTTTGCAGTGTTGGCAATCCCTGAATATAGTGGAGGCAATTTAAAAAATTTCTAGTAAATACCGAAAAAACGGTATTTAAACTTGTGAATACCGGTATTACAAAATTGCACAAATGGCTCAAAATGCCGGTATTCGGTATTGCAATCCCTACTTATAAACTTTTACCACAGACTCTCCCTCCAGTGAGTCGGAGGTGAAACGTGGTGATGTATCGTGGCTGTTGAGTTTAATGCGCCTTACCCCTTTTGAATTGGGGAGCGTATGTGAGTAATTGCTGTTGCGTCAAGTGAGTCTGCGACTTTGGGTTGCTCCGTCAAATGAATCTGACGATTTTGGGTGCGGGTAGGTGGCGCCACATCGACTGTACGAAGGTTAAAATAGGGTTGCGTTTTTTTTTTTTTTTTTTTTTTTTTTTTTTTGCTTATCGTCCGAAGTCACTAATGTGTAAGTTGTATTGAGTAGGATAAAACCTGAGACCTTGTGGTTCGCAGTGTAAATAGACCACAAGACAAAAGTAATTACTTGTGTCCCGTAGTTGTTAGCTGGCTTATAAGCTTTCACCACAGCTGAAATCAGCCAAGACATTTAGGAGAAGATGTGCGGACACAGATACATAAAGAGACTTCCATTTATATTAAGATAACATTTTATAAATTTGTGTAAGCGTCATACCAGTTGCAACTCAACACCACTCCAATGTAATTAAATTCAGATTTTGTTTCCTCGGTGTAAATATGCTTCCGAAACTTTCTATGTAAATAATCGCAAATAAAATGCTCTTTTATAATACATCCATAGCAATTATTGAAGATATTTTACAAATTGGCATCCGTGACAGGACTATGGATTATCTAAAACGGGAGAAAACACAACTCGGGGGATTATTTACAAAGTCGTTGTAAGAAGTTGAAAATGCTGTGAAAACCGGTAAGTAAAATTGAATTGATACCGGTATTTAATATTTTAAGTGATAAAGCTGAAAGGTTATTTGAATTAGATGAAAAAATAAGAGTAAAATAGTTCAAAATGGAAAATATTGAAGAAGAATTTTCTAACGACCTTGACATAGTAGAAAATTATCGCGATCAGTGAGTGGACTGCTTTGAAAACGAAAAGTCGATTTTGTTTTGGCTACGAAAGAAGAAAATAGTGATACTTCCTGTGTATTAAATGAAACAAAACGAACTTTTCGCCTTCCCAAGTTGAAATTAAAACGTTTTGACGGCGATATAAAGAATTGGCTCGGATTCTGTGGACAATTAAAAAAAACTCACGATGATGATAGTATTGATACGGATAATAAATTTCAATATCTTTTGCAAGCGACGGAAATTGGTTCATCGGCAAGAGATTTAGTAGAAAGTTTTCCGTCGTCGGGCGCGAATTATAAAAAAGCTATTGAACAATTGAAATCGCGTTTTGCTAAAGATGAGTTGTTGATCCAAATTTATGTTCGTGAACTTTTGAATCTTGTTTTAAGGCAAGCAAAAAACGGAGAAAATTTCACTTTACGTGCTCTTTATGATAAATTAGAAACCCAGTTAAGAGCATTAGAGACATTAGGAGTGACATCTGAAAAGTACGAAGCAATGCTGTATCCATTAGTAGAGTCAGCTCTTCCAGAAGATCTTATAAAAGAGTGGGAACGAGTCATTATCGGAGATGTTAAAAAATATTTAAATGTTAAAAAATATAATTGATTTTTCCAGCACTCCTTCAGTTTAAGGAACTATATATATTTAAAGTTCACAGCAACAACAAAAATTAATTGTAGTTTGTTAATTTATGACAAAATAAAATTAATAAAGTTAAACCTCAATTAGCGAGCATTTAAAACGATCAAAACAAAATGAAAAAAAAAATGATTTCGTAACAATAAATGCTTTATAAAAAGTGACAAAGAGACATCATAACGTCAGATGCAGAATCTTGCCTATATCTTTCAACAGTGATTCTAAGTTTAGCGCTTGTTTGCTGGTATTCCGATTTTTCAAATTAAGAGGAGAAATGAAAAATACATAAATAATTGTAGCTTCAAAATAAAGATATTTTGGTAAATGTAGTAATATTAAATTGCGATATAATGGAATTGTTCACTAACATATGAGCAGAAATACAAAGTCACGAACTGAATCTTGTATCACTGAATGTATTTGTGGGAAAGACTGTGTCAGAACAATAGATTTATGCCTTGGTATGGCATCAATCTTCCAATGAAATAAGAAAGAAGCTGAAATATGGGAAACTGACTGCCGTATGGTATATTGAGAACCGCCTCAATAACGTAGTAGCTATGTGCTGATTCACCTGAACGTCAACAGATGGCGCATTGAAAATACATAGGGCAGAACTTTTTTTTTTGTAAGGTTTTTATTATTCTTAGGTGTTTAGATACTGGGTGTGCTAGAAATGATGGCCAATTTGAAAAATCAATTTTAAAAAACTGAAGGCGATAGAAATGTACAGTTTCCTTCATTCTGCTTAAATAACCAGGAAATTTACTCTCATCAATTTTCAAAATTAGTTCCAAATATCTTTAGATGGCGCTGCTATTCTGTACTCATTTCGTCCTTTCAGATCGGTATCATTTCGACATCCTAGTGCAGGGGTGGCGAACCTTTATGGATCAACGTGCCGTTTTTTTTCTTAAGAAATGTTTAATGAGGTATAGAGTACCGTCAAATAATTTTGACTCGCGATTATTGGGATAATAATAAAACTAAATAATAACAACTCAAAACTCTTTATTTACTACGAAAAAATATATTTTGCATTGCATAGAAGTAAAGGTTTTAGTTATACGAGTAATTCAAATTTAAGTAACGTTAGTGTGATTTCTGTGGTTGCAGATTAGATGACAAATAACTTATATTAAGATTATAAGATGTTACTTTTAGCAGAATGCATGCAGAATTGTAGACATCTGCCAAACGGTTTCTATGGGAGTCTTTAATGTCTCACCTCTGACAATAATCACTCACAGGCATAGGTAGATGAAAATATGGTTAAAATAGCATGAGTCAGTCTTTCAAAACAGTTAAATGCGTCTGGAATCGAATTCCATGTTTCCAAAATTTTGTTACTGGCATTTTTATTTATATTGCTTGTTAATCTTTTTGTTTCAATCAATTCCTTTCCCTTGTTTCAATAATTTTTTGAACATAGACTGGAAATCAATCATATTCAAATTCTTATGTATTTCAAATTCTTTAGTTTCCAACTAATCGAATTGGGACTAATTCAATTTAATAAATGAAGTCACACCAAGGTACTTAATAAACTTTAAAGTTTCCGATAATTCTTTGAACTAAGAAAATCTTGCAGAAAATTTCGGAAATAAATTCTTCAATAATTTTTTCTTCGTCTGGTTTCTTATGTATATCTATATATCTATATATATATATATATATGTGTGTGTGTGTGTGTGTGTGTGTGTGTGTGTGTGTGCGTATTCAAATTTAGGAAGTACTTGCAATTTTTGTAATAATATCTTTCTTGAAAACATGCAATCCAGCGTCAAAAGAGCGAATGAAATCCATCATGACGATAATTATTTTATTTGTGGCTTGAAGATTTACTTTCAATTCATTGAAATGTTGGCATATGTCTGTAAAAACATCAATTTTGAGAGCCACATAACATCAAAAACTGTGAGCATTGTTCAATTTCCTCCTCATTTTGCAGAAACAGTCTGATTTCTTCCAAGCAGTCAACAAATCTTTGAAGTACGTTCCCGCGTCTCAACCAGCGAATATTATACACTAGCAAGCCAGTATACACTGAGTTGACTTCATGCAGAAAGCCTCAATTAAAGTTTTTTCTTTTACTTTAAACTTATTCTATTGTTATTAATTTCGTTTATTTCAAGCTTACAACGATATGAGGTTGACTATTTTTGTGACTAACCATAGTCCATTATATTATCAAGAGATGATTATATATCATTATATATCATGATATAAGAGATCCTTATATATTATATTATAATATATTTTATCATGATATAAGAGATCCATTATATGTCATTATATTGTGACCATTATATTATCAAAAGATGTTGAACCACTCTTAGAACACAAGCCTTGTTGGTAAATAATGCAGTGGAGTTTAAGAATCGAATGCCCTAAGTCAGCGTTTCTCAACCTTTCAGTATTCTCGGCCCAGTTTTCAATCTTAATTTTCATCTTGCCCCCCCCCCCCCCCCCGTTTACAATAAAATGTATACAATAATAATGCATATTGAGTGTTTTGTATTCTGTTTTAGAATTATTTTTAACTAACTACCAAAAAAAGAGTAAAAGCTAGCCAACATTGGCGAGAAACCACATTTGACATTTTACAAAGCGGGCAGTAAACAGATGCAGCGAATGAAAGCGAGGAAAATTTAAATATTATATTTGAAATGAAAGCCAAACACGGAGGTGACGTTAAAAGAATATGAAAGTATAAAAATTCATTCATGAAAGTTAACCTAGACGGGGTGAGCTAAATCTAGAAACTGTGAATACATTTTTTCGAATAATAAAAAAAATAAAACAGAAGCAAGACAAAACAAAAGAGAACAAAATAAGTAATGTTTGTGGAAGAGAATCCACACGACCGATGCCGTCTCGAGCATGCGCAGATGTTTTCTCATAGGAAGATGGAAATGCGGTAACGCAAGTTTCAATTCTAGATAATCCCATTCGAATCGATCCTTTTATCGCTATTGAATATATCGTGAATGCTTATGTTATTGTATATGTTTTCGTGTTAATTGCAATTCACATTATTAAATATTTACGGCAGCGGATTTATGCAGACTCATGGATAAATTTTTAAGCGGAAGTAAGCGAGCATTAGACGACAGTCAAGCATCAACAGGTACACAGACGAGCGTGATTCCGAAAATAAAATCAAGAAAATATTCTCAAGAATACTTAAATTTTGGATTTACCAGTACTGAAGTAAATGAAGAAGGTCCCTGTGTATCATTTGCTCAAAAATATTGGCCGCAAGCAGCATGAAACCTAATAAACTTAAACGACATTTTGAAACGCTTCATAGTGAGTACGTCAACAAACCCAGAGAATTATTCGAATTAAAATTAAAATGATATAAAAAGCAAAAATCATTTTTTAAAGAAACTTTATATGTGAATAAAAAAGCTTTAATTGCATCTTACAAAGTTTCATATAAAATAGCAAGATGTAAAAAACCTCACACCATTGGTGAAGAGTTTATTTTGCCAGCAACAATTGAGATTGTAGAAACTATGGAGATAATTTTTCAAAACAATTGCAGTCCGTACCTGTTTCAAATGATACTGATGCTCGTCGAATTGGTGATATAGCTGAAGATGTACAGTGTCAGCTTTACTCGAAGTTGCGTGACAAATTGTTTTCAATACAGCTTGATGAAGCAACAAATAGTAATAAAGATGCTCCTTTAATCGCCTGTGTTCGATTTTGTGATAATATGTCAGTGGAAGAAGAACAATTTTTCTGCAAATCAATAGAACTCAAAACAACGGCCCTAGCATTATTTGCTTTTTTAAATGATTTTATGAACGAGACAAACATAGAATGGAAAAATTGCGTCGGAATATGCACCGATGCAATGTCCAGAAAATTCCAAGGTATATAAGCACTTGTTAAACAAAAATCACCTCAGTACATCTGGACACATTGCATGATTCATAGAGAAGCTTTAGCTTCGAAAGAAATGAGTCCTGGTCTGAATATTGTGTTAACTACCGATGTAACCGTAGTAAATTATATAAAAATGAGACCCCCTGAAATCGAGAATATTTTCCGCACTTTGTAAAGACGTATGTTCAGTACATTCAGCATTACTATTTTATTGCGAGGCAAGATGGTTACCACGTGGGAAATTTTTGCAACGTGCTTATAAATTAAGAGAAGAAATCGCAATTTTCCTGGAAGAAGAAAACAGACTGGAAGCTGTGAATTTTCACAATGATTTATCTGCGATTAAATTGAGCTACTTGGTCGACATATTCGAGAATTAAATAACTTGAATCTTCAACTCCAAGGAACAAATACACATATGTTGGATACGAGTGATAAAGTTAATGCTTTTTGTAGAAAATTGGAATTGTGGAGCAGAAATTTTACTCAAAGAAATCTAACAATGTTTGCAAATGTGGATGATTATACTAAAACTTACAAAGCTGAAGAAGAACATGTAAAAGTTATTTGTGTAACCACTGAAAATCAATTAGCCATGCTGTCAAAGAACTTTAAAAAGTATTTTCTTGCTGACGACAAACTGATAGCAAGTTACGAGTGAGTTAGGGATCTATTTCATAAGACTCTGAAGGACTCTCAATTGTTGAGGAAGAAAAATTCATAAACTTCACGGCAAGTGGCGAAACTAAAAGACAATTTAGTAATAAATCACTATTTGAATTTTGGGCAGGAGTAGAGGATGATTTTTCTGCACTAAAAACAAGGGCATTTCGCATTCTATTACCATTTTTAACATCCTACCTTTGTGAAACTGGATTTTCTCCTGTGGCTTCTTTGAAGAAAAAATATAGATCTCGGTAGAACTGAGAGAGGCTATTTCTAATATTTAGCCATCCTTCGAAAAACTTTGCTCTGCAAGACAGGCCCCAGGAAGTCAATAAAAATTATTAAATTTGTTTTAACTTAGTATGTTTTGATTTAGTAAGTTGTTTTACTTTAATAAGTTATTAAATATGTCGAAATGTATTTTATTTTCCATGTGTATGTGTGCTTTTCTTTCAGTCAGTTAATCAGTTTTTTTTTTAATATTTTCTCGTGCCCCCCCCTCTCCAGTATGCTCGCGCCTGCCTTGGGGGGCTCGTCCCACAGGTTGAGAATCGCTGCCCTAAGTCTGTTTGAAATAAACTAATGAAAACTTTTTTTCTTCACCATCATTTACTGAAGTTACTGAAAAAATTCTTTTCGAATCAATTTCTTTTTCAGCAAGCGAATTTTTAACAGCCGTACAAATATATGTGTTTTTTAAAAAGTGGAATGGAAAATTTCAAATGGAAGGGGAACACTCGCGTTTGTTCATAATACTTTATACTGAATTTTGTTATTTTGAACTAAAATGCAAACCTCTTGTGTCGCGTGCCATCAATGGCACGCGTTGATCCATCCCCGTCCTATTATGTGCTCCGAAAATGGTTTATTCACTGGAACAGCGTATTTTTATTGCTTTGAAGTTTCATCACCTGGGCCACAGTTTTATTGTAACGAGGCGCAGTTTGCAAACACAGCAGTTTCAGAGGCGAATGATGAAATTGTTCTGCAGATCATTTAACAACGATCACGATCCCAAATTTCCATTCGCAGTGTTGCTTGTTAGATTGGACTGCGGCGAATGAATGACTACACATTAAATCATGCGTCAGAGTCTTCATTTGTTTCCTTACATGGTTCAAACTCGACAACATCTAAGTAATGACGTTACTAATGCATGCGAGACGTTCGCAAACGTTATGCTGATGAAGTTGGATGCCTGCGAAATCGATGTTGGAAACATTTGGTTCTCTGATGAAGGGTATTTTTGTAATGATAATAAGCAGAACTGACTCAGTTGGAAAATCCACATATAGCCTTACATCATCTAGACATCCACCAAAAAATCATTGTTTGGACCCCATTTCCTCCAAAGGATTTATTGGATCCTTTTTTGGACACCAAAAGAATGTTTCAGCAAAATAAATGTATGGACATCCTCCATAATTTTGTAGCCATTCAAAATGCTTTGGAAGAGGGCAAGAATAGCTCGTGGTTTATGCAAGACGGTGTCAGACAACATCGAATGTCTGCAGTGTTCGATTTTCTCAACGAACATTTCTGTGATAGTGTCATTGCCCTTGATTACGAAACGCATACACGAATGGATTGATGACTCCATAATCACCAGATTTGACGCCATGCGATTTTTTTTCTTTAGAATACTTGAAGGACCAGGTGATCGTCACAATCCACAAACTGTAAATGAACTGCAATAATTCATCTCTGTTTTTTGCTACAACATTTCAGCTGAAATATTTTCACAATCGTCTGTCGGGCATTAATTTAAAAGCAGAATTTGCACTTTCATTTTTGTTAAATTAATAATTTTTTAGGCTGTAATTTGAATTTGAATTTGAATTTCATTCTTTAATTTGAATGATGTAAAAATATGTCACATCATGCAATCAAGTCCGTCAAAGAGACAAATTTTTAATTTATTAATTTCCAGACTACAATTTCTATTTATACAATTTAATATTTTTGATTATAATATCAAAAAATATTATTTATCTATAAAGAAAAGTCTAAATCAATGAATTTCATAGAAATGTTTGTGTTAAATGCTATGAAAATGTTATTATTTCAATTGCTTTTTAAATTGTTCAGGCAATTTGGTATTTTCATAGTAATTTATTTTATTTACTTCTCTAATTTCATAATTAACTTTCTATGATTAAAATGTCAAAAGAATCTTCAAACGCCTTTCAGAAAAAGTTGGAATCAAAATATACATTATTTTAAGAAACATAGCTCTGTCGTCGTTATAATATTAACTAAATGATTATATTTTTTATGATGAAACTTTTAGACGTTTTGTTTTATTTATTATATAACTTTTTATCTCCGATAATTCCATTTTTAAACATCTACGAGAGCATTTAATCTTCTCCGATGCTTCATATTTGGCAGCTGTTTTAGCTTAACGAAATGGCAACGGAGAGTTGATTCTGTCGATCGATCAGTTTGAAATGTCGTCTGCACTGCGCAGGCACTCAGTTTCGTATTCTCTGCTTCTAAATATCACTAGCTTACTCCTCGCATTTGGCTTGCTTTTATTCGTTGTACTCAGATTAAACTACTGAGAACTGTGTAAAAACAAAGCAACGGGCTAATTGATTTGCCTTCTTCGTAAAGGTTTGTGATGATATTTTTGATTGATTTTAAATAACGCTAACATGCGCTTTGCATTTTTGTTTACATTTTGAAGTTATATTTTCTTGGTAAAAAAGGAAGTATAAATGTAATATTAATTAATATGGCGTAAATGACAAAACAAATTTTTATAAGAAAAACTTAGAATTTCAGTAAAATAAAAAGTGGAAAAAAATATACTGCTTTTTTACTGCTTGATTCACATCGTTGCATAACTTGTCAAAATGAATTCAATCAATAAATATCATCTTCAAAACTCAAAAATAAGCTCATGAATTTTAAAAAATCAGCTATGAAATCAAAATTAAATCAGCTATGAAATTCTCTTCATATATTATTCCTAAGAATTTAGTTATTCATGAAAAAATGTTAGATACACAAAATGGTACAAATATTTTGAATACAAATATATTAAAAAAGAAATATTTTTGTTCATCTGATTTCAGAATAGCATATTATAGCCTTTATCAAGACAGCGAAAGGTTAAAATAGCTCATGTATTCCACTTTATGTAAAATGTGTTACATTTAATTAGATAGTAAGGCGCTTCAGATAAAAAATTAAAACACTATGGAAGAAATTTCTTTTTAAAAGTATTTTTAAAAGATTATAATTTATATTCATTACCTTGGATAACAAAACAATATTTGTATTTCAAGGATTTTCTATGTCGTAAAAATATCTGTATCGGTATTTGTAAACTGATTTGTAGTCGAAAAGCTCCAAGCATTTATTGAGCATCAGAAAACCTCATCAGCAATTTTAAAAAAATCGAACTTGAGAAGTATGATAGTTTTGGAGAAATTGGTCATAGATATATTATAGAAAATTTGATAAAAACCATGTATAATTTTTCCTCTTATTGCATAAAATGTATAAAATTAAAATCAATTTTTCATGATTAAACGGCGGAATCACTATTCCATATACAAAGAAGAAAAATATTGGTATCGGTTTCTAATTTTTCTGGTATAATGTATTGAAGCTTTCTTCTAATTAATTAATAAAACAATAAATAATATTGGTAAAACTTTCAATCAATATTTAAAATTAATATTTATCTTTAAATTCGTTTATATATGCGTTTAAAATAATTAGAAAAACCAAAGACCTGTCCTAATCCCAATTAATGTCTCGATTTCACCAGCTTTTATTTCATATGAAAGCCCATGACCTCTATATATGCAATCAAAGGTCACCTAGGATTCATCGCCCATCATTTTCGAAAAAATATTCGATGACATTATTTAATTGTATATTCTGTACATTATATAGTGCATTTGGGAAATCGCAGCAGAATATCACAGACACTGTGTCCTATTAAAGAATAATCACGTGCTAGCTTCTGACCCCTCAATGCATCATCATTGATTGAATGTTGTCCCACCCCTAAAGTTTCAAAAGATATCGCAAAATAATTCTTTAAAAGTGTAAAAGTATATAAATAATATTCTTTTGTTAAACAATTTTTAATATATATAAAACTGTCAATTAATACATAAGAAATGCACTGTATAATACTATTTACTTCCTTTTGTGCAAATTGTAAGCGAAATAATTTTTCTTTCTCTTTAATCTACATTTTGAAAACTGTTTCTAGTATTAATGCCGAGAGAAATAAAAGCTCGGTATTTTATACTTGTTAAATGTACTTTTAAAAAAATTGAAAAAAATATATAGTTTTATTTAAAATTATATCATTACAAACTGTGTTGATATAAGGTCTTTCTTGCACTAAAGAATAATTTTTTAGTCTTGATTAAAAAACGATTTAAAATTCAATTTTTCTATTACTTTTGAATTTGTGTTATATTGCACTGTTTTAAGATAGAACTTGCGCTTATAAATTTTGTTTTACATTTTATGTAGTTCAGTTAGCAATAACAATAATAAAAATATCGTTTGAAAGATTCTGTTTTCCAGCGAAGATTTGCAGCATAACGGTTTGCGTTGACGTTAAATATTTAGAATACCAAAACATCCTCTTGCCGATATGGTGTAAGATGATGGTACTTATCCTCAGTAGATGTGTTATTACAAAATAGCCGTCTGTCCAGCTGGTTCTAGGGGATATTTGTTGTGTTCATTTTGAGTTAAATCTTTTCTATATAACATAATGTTCATGAATCTCACAAGAAAATATTTGTAAGCATCAAATCACAGTAAACGTTAAAATGCATTCCTTTGAAAGCTTTACACCTGTTCTGTTCTTTAGGTACATGAATTATCGTAACAGAATCGAATCCTATTATGTCATAGTCCTTTAGATGAGTAATTATCTGGTTCATCTGTCTTCTAGTTTTCACGGCAACACAACTTCAGTATTTTATTCTTCATGTAAATGGTACAGTTTCAACAGAATGGAAAAAACAACAATGGAAAAAATAATCATGCCATTAAATATTTGATGAAACAACAGAAACGATTTGAATTTCAAACAGCTTTATGCAAAAAACTGTTTTTAAAAATTGCGAAAATCGAGGAAAAATGTGTGCGAAAGTTAAATATCAATATAAATTTTTTTAGTCTTAAAATGCTGCAAAATTTGGTTTTGTATTACCACATTTTCTGAAATTATAGCAGAAAAATGTGAAAATATTACTGATATTTGCAGTAATTAAAATTCTAATCAAAATGTTTTAATAGGACGAAAGAAGTGCACATTCTCCTCTTCCTAAGTATATTTGTGGTAAATTTGGTAGCTCTAGATCAGACAGCCCGCATTATAGAATTCCAACATTCAAATTAACAGGAATTAAAAAAAATTTATCCGTCATCGGACTTAAATAAACAAAGAAAATAATATTTTTAAACTATGTTTTCATTAAATCTAATCGTTTAATAGATTATCGTGCTGAAATAAAAATAAATAAATAAATAAGATTATACCCTACTATGGTATTCAACTTGGGAAAATAAAGAAAAGAGGATTTTCGAATAGGATTCTCATTGTTCTGTTCCTTGCTCAACTTTTGATTTTAGCAAATACATAACTAATCGTATTTTAGAAGCCTCTCAATGCTCTGTTCATTGTGAAGCTTTTAATTTTGACAAATATATAACTAATTGTATTTTAGAGGATTCTCACTGTTCTGTTCCTTGTCCAACTTTTTATTTTGGCAAATATATAACTAATTCTATTTTAGAATTGTCTCACTGTTCTGTTCCTTGCGGAGCTTTTAATTTTGACAAATATAT
>JAPMOR010004627.1:0-62399 GCA_026543865.1 Argiope aurantia
TATAAGATGTGTTTGTGATCTATGATATAAGAGGTCACAATTTGCAGTTCTAATATATTGTATTATTCACTTGTTACGTTTGGAATTATAAGCAACATTTAGATTTTTATTGTTCAAATTTGCTTATTGCTTCGATTTAGATTTACATCATATTTCTCAAATTTCAATATAGGGAAGGCAGCCTTAAGGAATTCTTGAAATTCGTAAAAAATATATACAATTTTACACTATTATGCTGACAGTTTTATTTCGCATATTATTTATTATAAGCAAAGATTATTTTTTCAAAGTAATTCATTAGGAAGTGGCTATTTCAAAATTTACAAGGTTATTTAGCCAATGGCATTTCATGTCTATAAAACTCCATATGTGCTCTTTAACTAGATTACTTTGCAGGAAATAATTTCCAAAGTAAATTATATCAAATTGTCCACATTACAGTACAACGCAAAATCATCAAGCAATAGCCTTTTTTCTTTTCATTTAGTTTAGTTTTACTATTCCTTCTGCAAATTACGATGAATGCTCACAGTTAATTTAAACACTAAAAAGCACATCAAACAATGATAGATCTGCGTTAGTTTCTCGAAACAGATTTTAATATTATGCTAATAAGATACATTCTATTTAAGCAGTTCTTTAATTTACAAAGAAACCTTCGCAACATTATTTTAAATTATTTCTTTTCAGCAAACTCTTTCGCTGGGAAACTTTGCCACTTAACAGTAATTTGTTCAGTTATCTCAAAATTTTAACGAGAAATCTTTCAGATCAGTAAATGAGTTTGTGCTATTTTCAGAGAATTTAAAGCTGCAAAAATCATTTCATACAAGTCAGGCAAATTACTAAAAGAAGTAAGCTAATCAACTACTTGTGCAATTCCAAATTTTTTTCGATGTGTTTACTGCTTTTTCTAATACACGAGGGGCAAATTTAGATTATTTCGAATTAAATAGCACTCGGAACTCGAACAGGAATCGGAACTCTCTTGAGTGTCATTAGTCGCTAATGTAAAACTTTAATGGAGAAAATAAGATAACTCCAGACTAAAGATTCCAGATTTACTAACTAAGGATTCGTTTGAAATCTGACTGCATTCAAAGCAAAACATAAATTATTAAAAATGGGCGTCAACTGCATTTGTTTCAAATTGTAAACCAACAATATATTATGATCACAATTATTTAGTAATGTTTCCTATTATGATCACAATATAATAGGAATTATGATCGCTATAATTAAGTAATGTTCCCATTCTCTAGTAACAACGAGACAAGTTACAAGGGGTGTTAAAATGACAATAGTTGCAATACTACAAGGGGTGTTAAAATGAAAATTTACGAAACGATACTATAGGTATAAATGACTTTATTCAAAGTATTCACCATAAGCACAACGATCCCATTGATTAATGAGCAGAAGGGTTCATTGTTCCCAAAATTCCTGTGGCCGTGACGAGACCCAGTCCCTCACAGCGTCCTTGAGTTCGCTGTCCGAGTTGAAGTGCTTCCATTTCAGAGGTTTTTTCAGGGAAACAAACACATGAAAATCGCAGGGTGACATGTCCGAGCTGTAGGGCGGATGGTCAAGCTGCTCCCATTTTAACTCGGCCAGTTCCGCGTGTGTGACCCTAGAGACGTGTGAACGCGCGTTATCATGGATCAGAACCACTCCCTCCATTAGTAGCACCGGTCTTTTGTTCTTGATGAACTTGCGTAGTCTTCGGAGTGGCTCACGCATCACAGAAGAGCCATTAACACATCGGAGTTAATGGCTCTTCCGTGCTCTAGGAATTCAACAAGATACATCAACTGGAAGGCGCTCTTTATAAGAGTTTCTGCTCTCTCTTGCGCATGCGGACACCATCGCATGATCCGATCTTCGTCGGAGACTCCAATTGCATCCCTGGATGTCTAGCTACGTTCCCCCATAAAGGCAATAGGCAAATATGTTAACGGTTTCGTTGTTACGACGTTTCGTACTTTTTCATTTGAACACCCCTTGTATTTTAAGCACACATTATCGTATTTTGTATGAAACATTTTTGGGAATAAATTTCTTGATTAGAGTAAAATTTCTTATAAATTTACTTAGCATATCTTGACATAACTTTCCCTGTAAATGGAAAGTTATTTATAAATACTTAATGCATGAGATGCCTTTAATTTTTCAATTATTAAAAATATAACATATAGTAAATTTTAAAGAAATGTCTGAGATACATCGGATTTAAGATGAATTTCTCTATTCCATTTCAAATGACTTCGATCGTTTATAAAAAAAATGTAATTAATAGTTCATAATATTTAACTCTTTAATCAGTTAATTAAACTAATTTATTAGTATCATTAGATTCAGATTTTAAATTTTCACCTCGAAAAAGAGTAATCATAATTAAAATATTTTTAATGTTCTAATATTAATGCAACAAAAATTAGATATATTTTTAACTTTATTATTTCTACCAATTATTTTTCATTCATTTTTCTGTATTGTTTCTATTATAGTAAACATTTCAGCGATTTTGTGATATAGAATAAGAATTTAATTCCATTAATCAATTAATTTCAGAAATTGTTGAAATATAATGCCATTAAAAACATACATATAGACAAATCTAAACATATGTGTAAATCTTGAAATTTATTAAGTTGAATCATTAAGAAGTAAGAAAAAGTAGATTATAAAATTCTATCTTTAGAAAAAAATGAAAATACTTATAAATATTTATTCTGATTTTCCCCTTTTATGTAAGTGTTTTACACAAAATTAAATTTAGATGTTCATTAAAATTAATGAATTAAATTAAGTCTCTATCAATTAAAATTAATCTGTCAACAGAACACTATTTTTACCAGAGTTTATTTGTAGATCAGTAAACCCTTTTATTAATCCTTTAAAATGGTTCGGAAGGTTCAAGGCAATAAATGACTCAGGAAGAGACTTCTTTGCTTAAAAATTAAGCTACCATTACTTGCAATTTCAAATATATTTTCATATGGAATATTTGAATATTGAATTTCATTTCATTTTTTGGAAATAAAAGAAATAATAATGTTTTTCTGTATTAAAATATAGGGCGGTTATAATTAAGCTTCCCTTATAAACAGCCTCCTACAAAGCAAGCGGGTGAACGGATTGCAGCGAAATTTGGTATATAGGCTATACATGAGATGCCCTCACGGAATTTCGAAAAAGAAAATAGTTCCTAAATGTTCATCAGAGGGCACCTTTTCCGGAAAACATTAATTTTAACACAATAAACAACCAATACGGAATACAGAATTTATTGTCTAGTTTCTGATCACCTTATCATAGAAACACAGTAAGTAAAGGTAAGGAAAAAATTAACGTACGCCATTTAAGAAAAAAAGTTCAATTTGCAGAAACAAGAACAGATTAGGATGAAATTGTATACAAGAGGAGCAGTTGTTGAATCGTGTCCAGGATGATGCAGAGAAAGGTTCTCCATGTGACCACCCTCATTCAACTGCAAAATTTCAAGTCGATGGACAGTGTGTTCAACAGCAGATCGTAGCTGATCAGTTGTGATGCTTCACACACGAAGTGCTATGGAGTTCTTTAAGTCATTAAACATCGCAACACGATACTGCCATCGTTACAGTCGGAAACATCAACATAAAACATTACAACGACTGCAAACATTTCTTACCCTAACCTGTTTTGCATACAGCTTCCTCTTCTTCGGAAGCAGGCAAATCCCGATATTTTTTCCTAGAACTGAGAATTTTTCCCGGTATTACATTTCATTATTAATAATTCTTGTTCTGGATTGTTAATATTGTTTCTTATTCTGTTTTGGTTGTTTATTGTGTTATATTTAATGTTTTTCCGGAAAAGATGCCCTCTGGGGGACATTTTGGAACTTTTTTTTTTTTTTTTGAAATTCCGAGGGCACATCTGGTGTGTAATGTATACACCAAATTTCGGTGGAATCCCTTCATCCATTAGCGTTGTAGGATATTGTTTGTAGGGGAAGTTTAATTATAACCACCCTCTATTTATTCGTGGAAAACATTATTTACCTTAGAATATTGCATAGTTTACTATAAACTACTTTTACACATTTTAAATGACTATTACATAAATACTTAATAACATGCATTAAGATTTCTCAACTCTTATCGATTAACACTCCAATCGCTATCACGATCAGATAGCTTATTTTGATGGAATTCTAAAAATACGATTGTTAAGTGAAAGGATAAAGCGCTCTATATTTTCCCAATTATATCTAGCTATTATTCCGGTGGATATATTTTCTGGGACACTTGAAATATAATTGAATGAGCCATGAACAGTTATTTCATTTGCCTTAAATAATTGATGAGATTCGACATGTGTTTTATTTAATTTGAGGGGAGCCTGTTTTATTATTTAAAACATACTTAAACAATATGTTTGCATTTTAATACATAATTTTATTCAATAAAATTTCTAAATATAACTGTACCTGTAGATATAAAAATTTATGTAAACAATGACTTTGCAAAAAAAATGGAATCGATGAAATAAGAAAATGATTGAAATAAATGGTAATAAGACTATATAAGGGGAAAAATATGTATTTCATAAAGACCAATATTTTAAGACTGTGAGATGAAATATACTTTTTAAGACATTGTCTGTTTTCAAAATCATTTCAATACATTTCCCACTTTTTCAAAATAACTTGATACAATAGTAATAGTTTATGTAATAATAGTGATAATAATGTAATAATATTAGTTTTAATAATGAAATAATAATGTGAAATAATGCAATAATAATACAATAGTAATAGTTTGGTATGTAAATAAGATTCGGGAATTTCAAAGAATTAACCAAACTCATTTGATAATTTTTCAAATGCCATCTCTTCTCACTGATTCAATTATCTTCAATTATCTCTGAAAGGATAAAATGCATATTTTATCCGTTACTTTCAATTTAAAATGTGAATAAATGAAAATCAAACAATAAAAGGATAGTAACTTTAACTTTCCCAGAAGAACCCATTCATCGCTAAATTAACGACCAAAGATTCAACTTGAAAATGATATTATAGCATTTAAACTTAAATCAGAAGATAAATTTTAAATATTATTTTTACAACGTCATGACACGATTAAAGTCATTTCCAAATCTAAACCCTTCCACTTGCTCCTTCAGATCAAAATCTTAAATTTTAAGACATTCAACTATTTTTACTTTCCCTTATATGAAACAAAGAGGAAGTATTTTAATTATCAAAAAATTTGATATCGAGATTAAAATATTTAAACTAATTATCAAAATTTGATATCGAGATTAAAATATTTAAACTAATTATCAAAATTTTGACGAATTTTTACCTTTCAGACCTTTCTAGGAAAACATATGTTTGGCTTCATGCTATCACTCAAAATTGTTCTCAGCAAGTCAGCTGAAATTTGGTATATAAAATTTCGACCAAATTTATTTATTTATGTCACATTTTGAACGGAATTAAATCACAGGTATTCTGTATGTCTGTCTGGTTATTGGAGCACAAGTGAATTTAATAACTACAAAACGCAAATTACTCGACAGATACAATTTAGCACACATGTTTATTATCTTGAATTTCAAAATTTATTCAAGTTTGAACCAAATTTGTCAAACTGTTGACTCTGCTAGTTTATACTTTTGCACGCAGGTAAATATAGCAACTCTTCAGCACAATGACCTAAGGAAATTCGGTAGGTTTTATTATGACTACAGCTGCAGTGTCGAGTCAAATTTTGGTGTCTGTAGGCATGCAAAAAAAAAGCGTCCAGAATGTATATTGTAGCGATAGATTCAGTAAAAATGCTTGCTTAGCATCAAAGTAATTTGAAACCATCGTTCACTAATGCCATGGAAGAAATTAGTTGCTTAATTCAAGGTCCATATTTTTTTTAGAGATGCGAGGATAAGACTTTTATTGGAGAGTATGGAAGAATAGTTCAGAAGACCACTTCTGCCGATTTAATTCGTATCGAAGCGTTTACCTTTGCCATAGAAATAGAATGTTCGAATGAAAATTAAACCAAATCTGGCGAGAATTTGAATGCTAGCATTTATGTTGTTGCTACTTATGGCACTTTACAAGTCCGCTGACGAACTGTCATTGATTTAAGCCGAGTGTGCAGTAGCTTCTGAGGGCAAAGTCCCTGAGCACCCGGGGGCAGAAGTCTGATTTCTAGCTCATATGAAGATGACACACACATTCGCTTGCACAAACCCTTTTCACAAGGGGGTTCTTTCACACATCTCACAGATAGGACACAGAGCAGAGAACCACCATGCACGAACCAAGACTCTAACCCGGGACGCCCAGATCACTGGGAAAACGCGCTACCCCTAGGGCAGGTCGCCGCAACATTTATAAATTATCAATGTAATTAAATGCAAGAGAAGAGACAACCGTTAGTAAATTCAACAAATTTGTGTTAATACATTCAATAAATTATGATTATTATCGTTTTAGAAAATAATTAGTTATCACTTTGTTCACGTCTTCACGAGCACATTTCTGAACTAAAGATAATTACCATGGAATCAAAATACAATTCTCTCTATAAGCACAGCTTTCAAAATTTTATTTTTTAAAAGTTTTGATTTCAAAATTTTATAATCAAAAAAAGTTATAATAACTTAAACCTCCATTTAGAATATTGAACACTATGGCCTTTAAAATAAATGGAAATAAATTGGTTTCTTTAGAAGATTTTCCAGTTAATATGTTAAATATATGACAGAACATAACTGTCTAGACACAAAATTTATTTCGAATCAGGAATTCAGTTGAATTTCTTCAATATAATTTCAAAGTTACTTCAAAAATATTCTAAAATAAAGAACAAATGTATCTGAAAGCGATGAGAATTTCATCAAACAATCGTCATAACTACTTATATCGAAATAACTATCCATGCTTTAGTGATAGATGAAAAAACATGAAGAGAACAATTTACTGAATTACAGACGGACAATTTCTGAGGCATCACAGACATTTAAGAGATAATTTTCGCCTTCTCCAAAATTAATGTTTTCGATATCTAAGATTTGAAAATAATCTATTAGCTGAAATAATTTGTGTAAGTGTTTAAATTGCAGATTGCTTACTGTTTATTAAAAAAATATTTGTAGACATTATTTTTTGTTTTGTTTTTCTTCTTTTCTGGAAACTAATGATGTTTTCTGCTTCGAATATTCAAGAATGAAAATTTGTATATGTTTGTGTTGTTTTTATAACTTTATAAATTTTGTTCTAATTAATCACACCATAACACGTTAAATCTGCATTTCATGGGGATTCTATGCTGTATAATTCCCTTCTTTTATATATAACTAGTATAGTTTTAAATAAATTTATCATGTCACTTTATTACTTGCGAATCCCTTACGAATATTTTGCATATTCTTTTCTTCTTTTCTATTTATAAATTCTAGAAATTTAAGAATTCTTTACAAAGTATGAAATTAATTTCTAGATATTATTTTTGAATATAAATATATATTTAAAAAATTATTATTTTTTATTCATGCAAAAATTTATTATAGTCTGCATAGAAACTATTTTATCCTTACAATACATTGCCAGATGAACTTTTGCTGGAAAATAATTTTCTTATTGCCGTTCTGTAACCTAAAAAACCTTTTGGCATATTTTTCCTTTTTGGCATAATGAATTAATATCTAAACAATACCCATGTTATTCATATAAGTAAACAGCCTAAGCTACTTATGAAAAAATTTATAGAGGTTATAAATAATTTTAGCTGTATTTCTCGTACAATATTCTAAATCATTTATTTCAGAGAGCAAAATATGCTGGATTCATTATTCATTTCCTTGCATGTGTAATTTGCATTTTCTTCCTATAGTTATTTTGCATTATGCATTTGATATTCCTTCATACGACAACATTCTAATTGAAACTTGAAGTAAACGCTTTTTTTTATTCTAATAAATGAGTTTATTGCTTTTTTTTATCTACTTCTAAAATCTTAGACGATAGAAAATGCTTAATTATTATTATACTACATGTGGTTTAAGTTTAATGTTAAGAATTCAACATCTGTATAGAATAATTTAGTATCTAATATTCATAAATGTTTTTGTTTTGTAAAAAATAAAAATAGTGCTTGGAAATTAAACATTTGTACGGGAAAATTAATTAAATGAAATCTTTTGATCAAAAGATATGTATTCACGGTGATTAATGATGATAAATCAAATTGCAGTGTCATTTTTCTTTGTTCAAGTGATTTAATGTCTTCAGTTCTAATCTCATCTCTTGTCTGTAAAGTAGTTGTTTTTGCTTAATGTATTGTTAGTTAACATTTGTAATAATTATTATGACAGTAATGCAAATTTTTTTTAAAAAAGCAGTATTTTATAAAATTGACTAGCCTTGTCAATTTTATAAAATTGGCAAGACTATCCATAAAAATATTTTAGCCCTATCCATAAAAATATTTTAGCCCTATCCATAAAAATATTTTATGGTTGCTTATGGTATTGAAAATAAATTCATTAGGAATACTATGACGAAGAAAATTGTACAGTTAAATTGCAAAATAATCTTTGACATATTTTTTCCTCTCCAAATGGAATTTCAATTTCTTTGAAAATATAAATAAAAATAAGAATATATTAAAATAAGAATATAAATATATAATTTTCATATCTTAAAAGTTTCAAATAAATATCAAATTCTTCTAAAATTACTCAACACATAAAATAACGGTAAAAGAAAAAACTTAAATGCTAATAAATAAAATATAAGTAAGATGAAAAATTTCAGATTTTTGTTTCTTTTCTTTTTTTTTTTTTTTTTTTTTTTTTTTTTTTTTTTTCTAAAATATATTTTAGAGCAAAGTATTTTAAAATTTCAGAAATTTATTTGGTGCAAACTTATTTCTAATTTTTTTTAAAATTTTTTAGCAAGAGTTGAAAGCATTCAAATTATCATTTAGGTAATTAAAAATTTTGGTGTCGAACATATAATTAATGTATCAGAACTCTGCGAGTATCCTCGACTATTGAAAAGTTATTAGGCATGCTTCGATAAAATTTTTGGAAATTTGCAAGTTGAGTTATAAAACAGTAATTAATTGAAGAAAAAGCAGTTTCCAAAACATGTTTTTTATTACCACATTAAAAAGTAGACAGAGGAGTTTTAATCATATTCAATTTTTTTGGTTTTTAACTGATACTACATAATTTGAAATTTCCTGATGTCTTAAAACCAAGATGTTTCTCAAACACACAAAGAGGTTGCGTCAATCACACGGAATGAACATTGAAATGAATTAGTTAATTATCTGATACTTAAACACTAAATGTATGAAAATAATATCTAGACATCAACAACAAACAAGTATACATAATTTAAAACTCAGAACAAAGTGAAGGGGAAAAAATCAACCTGTAAAATTCCAAGAAGAAACAAATCAGTTCAATAAAAATATATAAAGTACTGATCTTTATATGTCAATTTAAATCCTGCCTTGAAAAGGTGGATGCGAGAAATTCATAAGAAATATGAAGAAACGACTGAAGTTTGAATTCAAATACTTTAGTATACTAATCAATTTATAACAGCAGTCATATCTTTTTAAATATTCATTGATGTTATAATTGTTAAATATTTATAAGCGGTGCCTTGAAATCCCGTAGTAATTTTAATTGTACACTATTTAATCAACCTCACTTGTTTCATAATTCCTAAAATTTAATGAACTGATAATTCTCTCATGCCCTCATGCAAATCTGAAATTTTGCACAAATATGTATTCCTGATTGTAACATATTGTTATAGACAAAATTCCGTTAAACTCGAACGGGTTCGCTGTAGAGGGTGTATAGTGGCACAAACAGCAGGCCTCAGTAACAAATAACTGCATTTATTAACACGAATACACAGACGACAAGACTTAGCGGAGACGTACACGTGCAATATACAGCAGCACTTAAAACAAACAGCAACCCATAAGTAGTAATCTGTAGTAATCAACCACAACAGCTCAGAAAGCGGCCAGGCAAAGGTCATAAGAAACAGAGAATCTACTACAGGGAATAACATTTACAGGTTTTTTCCAAATGGCTCGGTTTTCCACTGTATTCTCACTTTAGCTGTATACAACAGTCGACTCTCTACTACATGGCTGGCTATTTAACCTCGAACTCAATGCTCCCTCAATACTGGTCTCTAAGACTTGGTGAACTGCTAAATTCACAATCCACAAATCGCTTGAACTCAAGGTCGAGAAGTTGCCGAATGGTCACCAAGTTTGTCCCTAAATGCGGGGGTCATTCATTCGGCATCCGATTAGCAAACGACCTGACCTTAAAACGATCTTTCCTACGATGTAACTGATTGTATTGAGAAGCAACATCATAGATTTGTAACAATATTGTTACGAAATTTTCTTTACCGGGGTTCGTTTGGATAGTGGAAGTTATATGGTGTGGAGAACGCTCAATAATCAGGCGGCAATGGAAAAAGAAACAACGACGTTTATTTACACGAAGACACACAGGACAGCACAAAAGCGATAACTATATACAGCACAGAAGACGATTATCTTCACCCGAGACGTGTAGCATACAACAGCACACACAGCAGCATGCAACCAGAATCTACTGCAGACAGTAGCGCACAGCTCAGTTCAGCACTAGCTTGACTCAGTCGCTTCCGACTACTCCGTCTTCCACTTCTCCGACTCGGATTACTTACTTCGCTCCGTCGATTCCGCTTACTCTTCTTCGACCACTCCGTCCACTCTGACTACTGGCTTTTCCGCTCCGTCTTCGGACTACTCCGTCGTCTCTTTTGACAGCGGCGGCCGCTTCCTTTTATAGGTCTCAGGAGGCGGGGCTAGAAGCCTCTCAACCAATCAGGAACGTTCGAGGCGTATCTCGGTTCCTACTAGACGGATCGGGAAAACTCTCGAAGTTTCGGGTATTATCTATTTTGGCGCCAAAGTCGCCAAATTCGTCGCCAAGTCGCCAAATGGTCGCCAAATTTGTCGCCAAGCTCTGGGATCTTCGACGCACACCTGGACTTCGTCCCATTCAGATGACTGTAAAACTTTCTTTCCAATGATGGAACAAACTATGCTGGGAAGCCGAATTGTAGGTTTATAACATTATATTATTAACTAACAATATATGCAATAATCGTTATTAAATTAATTTTAATTAAATTATGATTTCATAATTATGGAATTATTTGGTAATATTTTGGTAAAATTTAAATTATTGAATAAGTTTAAAAGTGAAAAGAAAAAAAGAAACTGCTGAAACACTTTATTATTAGCATAATGAAAAGCAGAAAATAATTTTTATATCAAAAATATAGATGTCAAAGCAAAAGTATAAGTCGTTAAATGTATTGTAAGGAAGAAAGCCACAATGATAGCATGAAAAGAATTTCTAAATTTTTATTAATAATTAATAATCTATATCTATATCTGTACTTATAATAAAGCTCAATGTGTGTGTGTGTGTGTGTGTTGGCGCTCTACAGGCCAGACCATTCAACCTACAGCTACCAAATTTGGCACGTGTATACCTTGGAAGCCGGGAATGTGCACCTGGGGGTTATTTTTTCGAATTTTTAATTAGAATTTTATTTATTTAAAAATTAAGCGAAAATTTGACATGTTTCTGCTATAACTGCCGAAAATATTACCGCACAAAAAAGATTTTTACATGAAGTTAAAGATCAAAAATTTATCTTTTAAATGATACTACTGTTTTAATCTTAAAATTAAATTTCTATTTTTAATGAATTTTTAAATAAATATTTTAACTATGTTTTTCAATAATTTTTTTCATCAAAAATAAAAATGAGGATTAAGCACGTTTCGCATTCAGGAGAAAAAAAATAGCTTTTTTCAAAGTGTTGCCATCACATTGATTAAAGCTCTAACTGAAAATAAATTAAATCTTTTTGGAAATGAAATCTGCAAAAATATAATTTTCGTCACGTGTCTGTAGGAAATGAAACAAATATGAAATATTATTTTTTCTAAAAAATAAATTCAAGAAAAATTCTTTTATGATCTTTTACACTCTATATATTATTAATCCAATAAATAAGTTTTATTTTAAGGCAAGTTTTGTTTAATATGAACAAGATATCCATTCAAATCATGGCCACACAGCTAATTTGTAAACCTTTAGTAAGACAAAGATCTGTTGCGACATAAATCGTAAATATTTTATTTAAAAGTAGCAAACGATTATTTTAATAATTATAAATTTTATTTTGTAAATAGTTGTGAAATTCAGATTGGCAACAGTGATATTTTTGGAACTTTTAATTTGTTGTTTAAAAACGATGCTAGAATTTTGAATGAAAATAAGTTGATGTAAATTTGATAATATTATCAATAATGTAATAAGATTTAGTTTCATAATAAGTTTGTCTGCATTCTATTTTTGTTGACGCACGAACACAACAGATTTACTAAAATGGTTTAAATAGAAAAATGATTATATTTTATGTAACTTAATTCAATAAATGCTCTAATAAATAACGAATTTTTGATTTTACATAAAGCTTCTGCTGTCGAAATCACAAATAACAAAATGCTCTTGAAACACTAATATTTTAAATAAAAAGAGTTAATTTCCATTCAACTAAATCAATCACTTAAATTGACTGATTTATGAAAATTTGAATATCACTATTCAATAAAAAAAAGGATAATTTTAGATTTTCCATCGATCGTTTCAAAAAAATACGCCAATCAGCGCGCAGGTTTCTAAGAATAATTGGCCTAAGATTATGAAAATGTTGAGTTTTTCTAGATTTTTAACATTCGAAACTTCATAAATAAGTCTTAGTTGATCGTGGAAAATAGAAACATTCATTCATTTATTTAAAATTTGGTGTGTCCAGAATATTTCTCAGAATATGATACCTTACTGCATTAAATTTAGATTTCATAATTTTTGAAATATATTTATAGGCTGGAACAAAATATTATTATTGATTTCATTTCAATCCTTTTGAAAGCAAAACTAAAAACTGAATTTTATGCTAAATCTGAGAAATTTTTGTTGAATTATTCTTTGATATATTACATAAATTATCAAAAATATTTTGTAGTTCACATAAGACTTAAATACCGAGATAATTTGTTTGCAATACTCATATTCAATAATAATAGTAATAAATAAATAGCAATAAAGATGATAAATAAAATAAAACGCTTGGTTTTATTAAAAAATATCTTTATATTAGTTGCAATTTCATCATTTTCACTTTAAATTAAAGTTGACGTTTTACCGGAAATGACAACAAATTAGCAAAATATATAGAGTAAATTGAACGAAACGATCTAAACAACAGTATAAGTTTGGTATGACTATCAAAATTTGAAGATTAAAATTGTTTTGTTTGAGAATCTATTAAGAGACCAGTTACTTAAAATATTTAATTGAAAATTGTAGCGAGCGGTGATATTGGCGAACCGGCTGGTCGCCAAAGGCGGCTAGTGTATTATAAATTTTCCTACAATTTCAATAATATCGAATAATCTGCCACTTTTTTATATTTTATTTTGATGTTTAAAATTTTAATGAAAAAAGTTATTTTCAACTTTTCTGGACATTTAAATCGAAGCAATTAAGATTAAAAGACTTCAAGTTGAAAAGTACACCGATCTTCTGTCTGTACTCACTACTCGTAGAAAAATATTCTAAATTCATTTTTTTTTTATCTATTTAACTTTCAAATTCATTTTGTTCGAATATTTAAATTTTATTTTGCCCTATTCTAACTTGCGGGTGTTTCAAGATACTGTTTTGTGAGAAATTTAACTAATATGTGTCACAGAAGGATTTTTAAGAAGATTTTATTTTCTGTTCCTATAGTTTTAAAGATGTTTACAACAATAGTAACAGAAAAAAATTGTTTGTACATGAAGGACAGTTGCCGTTTTAATGAGAGGATTTTCAGTAAAAGCCTGCTTCCTTTAATAAGGAATAACAAGTATCTTTCATATTATGAAAACGAAGATAAATGTTTTGTGTTCACGCAAAAAAAGTTCATGAAAGAAATTAATTCAAATTTTAGACTTTATAAATATATACAGCGATTTTTTTTTAAATTTTAGAAATTAAATTGCATGACACATCAATTTTTAAGGACAGCATAGATGTTTGCTAAATAAATATTTCCTTTTAAATTTAACTCTCTATCATTTAATTCGACAGGTTTCATATTTTTCAAGATGAAATATAGTACCTTTTTAATATACCCTTTCTAAAATTTTCTATTGTGTGTTCTAGAATAAATACAACCTATTAATATTTTCAAAACTTAATGATGAATAGCTTATATTTTAATTATTAACTTAATTTTTAACTCGACTTCTTTCATATTTTAAAGATGAAGTATATTAATACCCTTTCTGAAATTCTGTACTGTCGTGTGCTCTGGAGGTAAATACAATATATTAATTTTTTCAAACCTTAGTTATCAATTGCTTTATATTTTAAATATTTTTTCTATATTACAGAAACAATGTAATAGTGAGTTTGAGAAAATTTGATTTAACAATTTCTTATAAATTAATTATGATAACGAATTATGTGATGCATTAAAAATTAAAATGTTGAAAATAATAAAAACGATTAGAAGCCTTCTAAAAAGAACTAATTCTTTTTATACAGAAATGCAAAAAATAAATATATATTTTAATCAACAAACTGATTGTCAAAAAAAAGATTTTTAACACGTCAAGCTCAAGAAATGACAAAATGTTATTAATTAAATTAAAGGTCCTTTTAAGCTCAAAGATTGCAAAATTAAATTTTAATTTATAGATTATTTCATGACGTTTACTTTTATCTCAGAAGTGGGATACTAAACTTTGAATGTCTAGCAACTAACAAACTTGTCAATGGGGCTTTGAGAATTCACTGAATATGTAATGAAACTCCAAAGTATCAAATATTGACATAGATGGACAAAGCTCGGAAATTTTATGAAATTCTGTAGCCATTCATTTTCTTTGTACCACTTAATTTCCTTCTTATGTCATTATCTTTATCCACTCGTCATCATTTTTACTCACTTTACTCACCCCGTCATCAATTTTATTCTTTCCCATTACTTGTTCGATTATATTGTGATCATCAAATGATTAAAGGGCGTGACTGGAACAAAAATTTCTGCACCCACTTTTGTCTTCTTAAACTGTTCTGAAGAATCTTCTTGCGACTTCTTTAACTGTTTCTTTCTCTCAGAGTTCTGGATTACAGATTTACATTTATATCTTAAAAAGTTCCTCCATTTCAATAATGTTGGTTGATTCAATTTCAGATATTACATAAAAGTTGGATTATATTGTATTAAAATGTGCGTTGTTTGCTGAAAGTTAGATTGATTAATTAAGAAAAATGCATCGTTTATTCTTGATGAAATCTCATAGAGTAATGTAGGAAATTTTAATTTTCATTTAATGTTTCATTAATTTATGTTTCAAAAAATTAAAAGATAAATGGTATCATCTAGAAAATATTAGAGTGTCCCATAAGTTTCTTTCCTATTTCTAACATAAAATGAATACACAGTATTAACTGTTAAGATATTATTTACTTTGTTATATAAAAACCCTTTTGCTCTATTACCTTCTTCCATCTCTCAGCCTCATTATGCCTTCTTTCCAAAATTGTTGCGTTTTGGACAAGAAATAATCCTCGAGGTGCGCTTTTATTTCGCTGATGGATTTAAAGCGCTTATTGCGAAGAAAATTTTTTTAAGGACAGAAAGACGTAATAATCAGATGGAGCGAGATCTGGAGAGTAAGTAGGATGCTGCAAATAATCAAAATGTAGGAGTTTTTCTCTTACGTCTAATGCAATATGTAGCCTCGTTTTGTCATTATGAAAACAACACCTCATCGGTTAATTAATTCTAACCGGTGTTTTTTTTCTATGGTCGCTTTTAATCGAGTCAGTTGATAACAGTATTTCGTAGAATTTATGTTTCAGCTTGAGGATGGAGCTCGTAGAAAATTAAGTCTTTCCAATCCTACTAAATGGACAAAAAACTTTTTTGGGGTGTAGTAGAGCTCGGGTACGACTGAAACCGATGACATAGACGGCTAATAGATAAGACTGCAAAAGCAGAGCCAGGTAGGGCGCGATGGGAAAGAATCTTTTGGGACAACCTGATATAATATAAGTAAGTTTGCATTCTTCTTAATATAGTTAACTCCCTTCTGTTTCTCATAACTTTATTTCTGCAACGCATTTTAATTTAAATATCATGTTACATTTTGATATAATTAACTAGGTTTAGTTAAACCAGAAATATGGGTATTAATGAGACAACTTTGCCAATGTAGCATTCCTTTTCTGAAATTCTTCTGTACTTATTCAAACTGTATGCTCTTTTGTATTGGTTCTATTTATATGTAGGCTGTCAACATTTTAGGATTAATTCATGATACCACAGGTATCAAAGTTATGTTGGTATTAAGTTACAAAATTTAATGTGTCCTATGGTTAATAAGTAAGTAATATCACTGGCTCTCCGACCCGGCTGAAGGCACACGGATAAATAAATACTCTATAACCGGACAGCCGCTACAGCAACACTGGCGGGAATTGTGGTTAAATTCTAAGGACAATCACCGGCCACGGTACGGCCCTTCCCTAAGAAAGTACATCCTGTTATCGATGGGTGGACCACCTATTCGTGTACCCTCTAGGGCGACGAGATCCAACCAAAAAACCGGAAGCATCTCATCCCCATTTCACGGTGCTCCCTGGGGGGGGATGGTTACTCAAATAAATGATCTATATTAAAACATTTGAAATTTATATTATCCCCCAAAGAATCATTGAGATGTCTCCATTGTCAATGTCTCTATTTGAAAACGATTCTAGACATCGAGATTCTAGACATTTTTGAGTACTAATGAAAAAAATAAAATTCTCGAAATAGACAGTAGTTAAGAGGGCTGGGAATGTTATATTTGTTTTTCTTGAAAGGTTTCTTAGATCTCTTAGATTAGAATCCTTAAGGGGAGGAGGAATTCGAATTTTTACAGTCGATAGGTAAAGAGCAATCATTTCTAAATACTTCTACAAAAAATCCAACTGAAGATTGGGGCAAAGGTAAATGGAAGAATACTGAGAAGAATGGTATCAGTTTTAAAATATTTTAATTAGGTTAGTTTACGAAATAAAAAGACAAAAAGAAATCAGAGGCAAAATCATTCCAGTTTAAGATAATTCATGTTATAAATATCATAAAATAATGCGAATTTATCAAATTAAATAATAGATAAAATAAGAAAAATGTTTCAATTTAAATTCATCAATTAAATTATTCAAATAATAACTTCTAAAATTGTCAAAGATCGTATCATCATCGAGGACATACTGGTTATTGAATTCCTAAATTGAGCAAATCAGAAAGTAAATAAAATTATCAAAAGTCAAACAAAATAGAAGTAAATAATTGGAATGGTCAAAGAACAACGTGTGCATTAATGTTAAATTTGTGTTCCGGGATGTATTATTTTTATTTTTAATGTATTAATTAACAAAAGTAATACCTCCTAGAACACATATTTTAAGTTACATTTTTCTATAAACGTTTTTACACAGTTTAATTTGCATTTCAAGAATTTTATTTCTTAATGATAAACATCATAATCGTTCCTATAAAATGTGAAAGAACGCGCAATCATAAGAAATGTCCATGTGACATCAATGTATCAATAAAATCGTGCTTTTTTTAATGGAGCAATTATTTACCTTTTTTAATTTAATTAACATTTTCAAGTTTTCTTATTTCAAAATTTGAAATTATTCATTTTATTAAATTGAATATCCTGAAGTGTATAAAATCATAAAAATTCAAAATATTTTAAATACACGAAAATTTTTCAATAAAATAATTTCGAAATACTTTAAGTATACACGAATCACCTGAAAGTTATTCTAGACAACTAAAATATTAAAATTCGAGGCGTATTTTGAGATAAGCAAGAAACTATTATACTTCCTTTATAAAGTCATGTGATATATTTTTAAAAAAAGTGGAACCACATTAATAAGATATAGGTGTGGAAATTCTATTAAAACTAACATCAGTCGAGACACCGCATTAACAAATCCTTCAAAGCTGTCTGAATTTAATCCACTTACATTTATTCACACTTACTTTGAATCATGTCTGTTTATTTAAGAATTATTGTTAGAAAAAGTTCTTCAGGAATAATTTTGCAATCTATATTTTTTTTCAATTTTTTCATGATAAATTTCATTTCTTGAAGGAAATTGAAAACCAAACTTCTTAGTGATTCTCATGATGGAATTTGAATATAAATTTGCTATGATAAATCTGTTGATTTCGCAACGAATTTCTGATAAAGATATTACTTTCTTGTGATTGAAAATAATTTTTGTATATTTTAGCTGCTTGAAAATTTTCCTTTCATCGAAACCATTATCAATATTGCTCTCAAAATAATGAAAAACTTATTTCAAATTATTTATCCATGGTATACTTGAATTTACATTGACAATATGTGCTTGAAATATTACGATCAAGCTAATTTGAAAGTAAATTCAGGAATGTATTTTTCCTTCATTTATTTAAAACTATAATTGTGAAGCACTCATTTCAATATGTTTAGTGCATCTTAAAATTCTTATTTTCAAAGGAATTCAATAATGCAATTTTATTTTTAAATAAAATTCCATAAAAGTTACAAAATGTAAATTTCAGTTTCATTCGAAATTAAATTAAATTATTTTAATACCAAATAATTATTTCATTAAAGAAATTTTTTTATTATGTCACTATTATCAAAATATATATCAGTTTTCAGTAATCATTTTTTCATCTTTTTAATAAAATAGTTTCTCTTCTTTTTAAGTTTCTTTTACTGTTATTGCTTATGCATTAAATTGATATCTATTTTTATCTTTTTAAAACTAAACGATCAAAAATTACTTTTAACTTAAATTAAAATATCCAAAACTTCCCTTAAAATTAAACGATCAAAAGTTAATTTAAAATGTTTAAATTACTTTTAATTGATAGTAAATTTCACCTTTATTGTGTAACGAGGAAAAGATTAATAATCTTTTATACTTATACCTTCAATATTCTTTACTATCATTTAATGTGTCTTTATGAATGTTATTGTAATTAAATGGTTTCTTTATTATACTAATCTGCAATATTTATTAATTTAATCTACACTATGATAATTTGTGTTCTATATGAATGCAAATCAGAAATTCAAAATGTAAATAAAATCTTCTAAATTATGGTCTTTTGATTAAAAACTACGATTTTTTATCAAAGGATAATCGTTATCAAAGACTTTTCAAATAAATTATCGTGAACCAGTTTTTTTTTGGGGGGGAGGGGGGATTCATTTAAAAAAGACTATAATAAAAAACATCCTACAAAAAAGAAATAATGCCTGATAACAGAAAAAAATGGCTACACATTAATAATTTTATTTATATACTTTTCACTTTTACCAGAAGAAGGAAATAAAAAAATATATGAATCTTTAGTCTCTAATAATTCTAAAATATTCTGAAGGCTGTTTCTTACATTAATTTGAATACTAATTATTTCGCATAGCAAACAAATAATATTATACGCATAGTGACTTTTAAAAATAAAATACATAGATAAATTGAATTATTAGTACAAATTAGTTAAATTTGAAATTATTCGATTTCAAATCGAGTTTTAGAAAACGTAAATAAAGCATTCTAGGAAAAATGTCGTTATAAATTTGAGTTAAAAGATAGAAACAACGTTTTCTGAAATAAGATAATTCAGGGGACTAAATAAATTACTTAGAATAATGAGATTTGAGATAATACTTTCAGGAATAAAACTTTTTCAATTATTCAATTGGTATATTGTTCGGAATGATGGTAAAGACATCAAACAATAAAATAAGATAAATAAATTCATAAAAATTTAGGAAATAAAATATCAGTGGTTTTAATAACCGATTGTTAAAAATTATACATTAAAATCCAAGATTGACGAATCTTCTTATTTTAAAACAAACTAATATGTTATGTTGTGTTCGGTGCTTTTATTCCTGCAGTTTAAATTAATAATATGTACGGAATATTTTGGAACAACGAAGTGATTTTTTAAACATAAGGGTTGCATTTGTTAATGAAGTTTTAAAGTGCAAGTGCTAATATCATCTTTTACCTAGTGTCAACATTTTATTTCTATCATTGTTAAACTTTTACCTAAATATGAAGAGAAGTCTTAGCCATATATTTCAGAGGATTTTTTCACATTTGCAATCTCTAAATAAAATTTCTTCAAACTAAAAGCTACTCTGAAATTCATTATGAAACGAGCACGAAACATTTTCAGTAATTAGTTTCTTCATGAATTTATTTATTCCTACAAAAAATAATTTAGAAATTGCATTTATTATAATTTACTCTTGCCACTTATATAAATTCTGCTAAATCCTCATATTCATATCCGCTATAAAAGAAAACGTTGCTTTATGAGATGATATTTTTAAATATATGTACAGAAATTGCATATATAGTTTTCAAAAATTATAAATTATTTTTAATAAAATAATCTATTTTTTGATCTTTTAGGGGAAGAGAAATACTTAAACGAGATATATTTTGTTTTAAAAAACTATGGAATAAAATGCACTTTCAATATAAATTTTAAAAATGGAGATAAATGTATAATCACTAAAATCAATAATTTATTTTCTTATTTTACTATACTTTAGTTCGGCAATTTTTAACTCTTTGCAAATAAAAAAATTTATTCTATTTATTAAATAAAATAAGAAATGATGTCTACAAAAAAATACAATAAGCATTCTCTATATGAAATTTGTTTTCTTAAATAAAAAATGACCTTTTCTTCAATAAAAAATTTCTCAAATTTTTAACTGAAACAGATAGGTATTCTTAAATTTAAAAAGCAAAAGTTTTTAATTTGTACTCATGATGATACAGATTTCCTGAACAGTATAATTTAGACGATACTATCCATTATTATTCACTATATAAGTATAATATTATGAAATATTGTTTGATAATGTTTCACGATATTGCTATATATTTTGTTTCGATGACAGTGCTGAAAACTCATTAAAATTAGAAGTCAAAACCAAAGAAATTTTGATGAAATATTCCATATTAATAAAAATTCCAATGTCATAATTTTTTTTTATTTTTTGCAATTTAATACAGATTAAATTATTAAAAAATTAATATATTTTTAATGATATTAATTTTATTACAGTTATTTCCGAAAATCAGTTATTCCCGAGTAGAATAATCCGGAGCTATGTGTCTCTTCCTAAAAGTTTTTTTTCATTCAATTATGGTTTTAAATTTAAAATGAGAATTTAAAAAAAAATTTTAACATATTTTTATTTATGTTCTGAAAAAAAATGTTAATTAAAAACTGAGCGTTAAGCTTGAATTCCTCACATAAATAGCGTAAGAAAATTGGAATTTTTATTAATCAATAATACATTTTAACTTTTGAAAAAAATCTTAGGAATTTTCTTTGTAAAAAATCAGTTTATAATACGTTTTAATTTTTATGAAGTCGTTGTGTAAGAAGTGTTTTTTTTTCACTTAATGTATTTAGTATAATGTTTTCATCAGATCACGGTTTTAAGTTTTATGCTTTGGTCTTCAAATTTTGGTTATAAAAACTATTTTCCTTGAATTAAAACCATTTCTTAGCATTTTAAAAATGTCGTTTTAAAACTTTATTATTTTTATTTTTATATAATTAATAATTTCAGTTATTATAAAGCTATATAAATATTTTTCCAAGATCTGAATTTTTTGCACTAGTTCTATTCCTAGAAAATGAAAATTGAATTAAAATTGAAACTTTAATTTATATTTTTTTAAATATTGAAACATTGTCTTGTCATCGAAAAAATACTTATAACACTTTCTCTATAACATTATAGAAATATGGCTTGTTGAATTAAATGACTTGCTAAAAATCTATGAGACCAAGTTGTGAGTGAAAGATCAATTAATATAAATTTCCTTCAAACAAATGTAAAAGAAATTAATATGCATAATTATGGAAATTAAGTAATATATATACTTTTTACGCTTCTTACCTAATTTTTTATTGTTTTTATTTATTACTCAAAGGCATTTTCAAATTAAATTACAGTCAAAAGATAACCGCAGACAACAAAATATGTTTGGATACAAACAGAACAAGAAAAGTAGCTCAGGAAATCGCTTGCAAACAAACACTTCTTATTTTATTGTCCTTGCCGCTCCTATTCCCTGAAGATTTCTTTCTGTATTCTCAATAGGGGAAGAGATTAAATATCCCAAGAAAGTACATTCTACAGCATTCTTTCTCTTCTGGCTGCCAACCAAGAAAGAATGAGAGACTTGAATTTTCTTTTACTCCACGTGGTCCTGACGTTCCGATTTTACTTTCTTATTTATTTATTTCTCTTGGTTGACCATAGAGATAAGATTTTAAAGTGGGACTAAAAGCAATTTGGAAACAGGAAGGAAGTTGTTTTAAAATGACATTTTTTGATATTATGTTAGGAGAATTCAGTAACATGATTCACGCAATTTTTATTTGGTTTGAAAAACAAAGGAATAGATTTTCCTTTTCGATTGAAGATAACAAAGTGTTTTCCAGAAATAACTCTGCTTTGAAATGTACTATTTGATACCCTAATTTTAATTTCATGTTTACGGTAGAATGAAGAAAAGTTGAAATAACAATTCAAATTTTGACATCGTAATGCCTTTTTCCATCTGTTTTGAATTATTCTTTCAAAATGCATATTAAGTGAAATTGAATTTATGTAATTTATAATTAATGTGACATTAATATTTATAATTCTTTGAAAGCAAACTTATTTTGAAATATATTTAAGTCTCTTTAACTTTCTAAATTATGCTTATAAGGATTTTAATCTATTGTCAAAGGCTTCATGATGTATTTTTAGCAAGTTATCATGATACGTTAAAATCTTTTGAATTCCTACATTTGCTGTTTAACGCAGTTATAGTTTTATTATTAGAATCGTGACGAAGATGTAAAGGAACTACGGCTTTAGTTTAAACAAACAATTAGATTTATTAGAACGAAGCAACTCACAACAGCACGAGATTAAGAACTTACCCATTACTGATGGAATTAAGCACGTATACACATTTAGAATGTTCGGGAACAATGCAATTTGAATATTTAAGAAAGATGTAGAAGATTATTCATATCTTCTACATCTAACAATAACAATAGGTAGCATTTTATATGTAAGAATTCCAGTCTTTGGATAAAATATTTTGGTTGGGACTTGAAAGAGGGACCAACTGATCAGGCCTCAGGGCTCTGCCGTTTTGGCCACGGCGATTGCTGACTGTTCTGATTTGTGTGGCAATATTATTACAGTGACAGTTAAGTTAACAACAGATACTGAATAATTGAGTACAGATCACATCATCATTTTTACAAAAGTGCACAAATATTTCTAAATTAATTAACTTTTATTTTGTATACTTTTTTCTCCTTGATTTTGGCAGGAAACAAATATAAAATACTTATAAATTATACATTACAATGATGAATACGAATTCTGAATAAAATGATTGAAATTTATAATCAGCAAATTATATTTGCAAAGGTCACGGATTATTTCATTCTTTCAAATAAATATTTTAATTTTTTTTTCATTAAAATGCAATACTTATAGACATTTTCCACTTCTTCTGCATGTTATTTCTTTTTTTCAGAAATATCTCAATGTATTATGTTAGTGAAATGAATGAAAACTACATTCTAAAATATATTTTTCTCAGATATTATTAATTTAAAGTATTAGCTCGGTGTAAAAATTCCTTTATAAAAATGAATGCTAGAATATTTAAACTATAAACAAAGTTTTATTTACATCATTTTTATTTAAATTCAGAATTTTTATATTTTCAAAGTATTTTCTAGTAATGTAGGAATATGTAGTCTATAACCGAATGAATATGAATATGAATATGTAGTCTATAACCGATGAAATGATCACTATTTAGTTTGCAAATGATTCATACATACAATAAGTAGTGACTGTTTTTATATTGCTGAAGTAAAAACACAATATGCACTCTAAAAAATTTTTATCACAAGACACACATCAGTATCACAAGTTTTAGATTATTTATCAATCCTAAATATACCAAAACATTTCACTAAATTTTCTGATCTGCTTCAGTTTTAAAAATCTTATTCATTAACTTGTATTATATAGATTATTTAAAAAACAAAAAAAAGTTTTAAAAATTTTATTTTAACAAATAACATAATTGTAGATAACAATGAATGAATATGCATATATAATTCTTACATTTGTTTTCAGAAGAATAATTTTTTGACATTTATAGCATAGTTATGGTGAATTTCTTATTTGGTGATTGCTAATAATTTGATTTCTATGAATTCAGAATGGTATCAAAAATACATTTGAAAGAGAAAGAATGCTACCTAGAAAGGTGCAAACGATATATCGAACGAACATTATAAATATTTGAACGAAACTCCACTCTAAACGAAAACACAAATGGAAAATTCTAAAAAAGCTAATAATGGAATCGTAGACATGACGCAGAATAAAAATGCTGCTTAAGACTTACACATATCCCAGCCGTTATCTAAAAATAACTTCTTCAATATCTACGAATTTTTAAAGAAGTTCTATTTTAAGGAATAATTTTTAAAAAAACATAAGAAGAGATGGCATTTAATATTAAAAATGATATGTAAAAATAATTTTTACTTTTATTTTCTATTTTTAGAAAATAATAGATTTTTCTTTCAGTTTTTAAAAATGAAAATTCGAAATCATAAAGTAATTTTATTAACCGATATATTTTTTAGCTATTATTGTTATTCCACTTAATATATTTGCAATATTACAATTATAAGCATTTCAGAATCTATACTATTCACTCTTTTCTTAAAGCTTATTTTTCATCTACTTATAAACATTCATCAGATGATTGTATTAAATCAATTGACTAATTAAAAGTTTTTACAAATAAGAGAAAGCAGTTTTTGAAATATTTTAAAACAAAGAGCTTTATCTATCTCAAAATTTCTTTCATACGCATTAATATTACAAATTAATACTATAGAAAGATAATAATTATTTTAAGGTACTATCGTTCAATAGCAGCATCATGGATTCAATTCTATTTACTATCCACTATTAATAAAATCGGAAAATCATGAAAATATCAAATATGTGGAATGTATCCCAAACAGCAATTTTATTACCTTAATTGTTGAGTTGACCATCCAAATCAGACCACATTTTAATTCAAGGTATAGTCCCGGTACTATGTGTATGTTGAAACAATATTTTTTCGCACTCAAATTGGAAGCTATCAACCTGAAAGAACAATCAATAAAACAGCTTTAAAGTCAGAAGCAAATTTATAAAACGAGTAAATCTGAAAAACCGTTTTAACATCTTTCATGTTTTGGAATTCACTTATATGCATATTATAATAATGGAAGTATTTATAGTGAAATATGTGATATTATAATAGATGATTTTCAAAAAAGTACTGAACATTTTGAAAATTTGTACCTAACGTTTTTATATATATTTACGTATGTTTTCCAACAGTCTTATTTACACTCATTAGTAATATGAATTAATATCTTTCTAGAACTGATCGACACGGAGTAAGATTTGTCTTTTCTAGAAATATCCTTTTCACCAACTTTTTTGGATTATCGGCTACTATAATGCACCCTGTAGTAAAACAAAGCTAGTGGTGAAAGGGGTTTTTCGGAATGTGAATAGGAAGGATAGAAAAGTACTTGAAAACTTTTTCGATCATATTTTTTTCCCGCTAAAATTTAGTTATTTTAAAAAGTAACTGAAATTTTGTATTTCACTTGCATAAGAGAAATTTCAAAAATTTCTCTTACATTAAAAAGAAAAAGAAAAAGAATGGAAATATTTTTTAATTAACTCTTTTTTTAAAATATGTTCATCTAACTAAGCTATTTTAATATTCTAAGACGTTTTTTTTATCTTACTAATATTTATGTAATTATTTCCATCTCATCTCAAAGTCAAAGATTTTATTTAAAGAATCATCTCAGAGTAAGAGACTTTATTAGAGATTTCATCTCAGAGAAAGAGACTGTACTTGAGATTTCATTTCAGAGTAATAAACTTTATTTAAAAAAACACACTCTGTGCAAAATGCTCCAATTTTTTTTAAATCCAAGCTTGTATTTTAAAACAAATGTGGACAATTTTAGATGTCCAATCCAACTACTTAAAGCAATAAAAGTGTCAATATGCATTATTTTCCATACCACAGTATAGTAAATATTATTCGATTATCTGTACTCTCATATTGTTATAACTTAAGCAAAGATTAATATATGTTACCCATATCAAGCTGTTTTGTTATTTTTATTCGTTTTAAATAATTTTGCCAAATTATGCAAAGCAAGAAATTGGCTAAAAATTAAACTGATTTATGCGCAAAGCTGCATTGTTAGTTTGTTTTGTTCAATATCATTCGCAATTATAATAATAATCTATGGAGTAACAGAAATGTCCTGATTAGAAATGATATAATTTAAGAAAAAAGACAGAATGGTCATACATCTATATAGAAACTCAACGATTGTAAATCATATGAATTTTAACTATGATTTTAATAGCTTAAGAAAGGAAACCATATGGCATATGAAAAAAGATTTATTCTTAACGTTTGTTAGAATAGAAACATCTTATAATTTTGCAGAAGTTTATCGTTTATCGTTGCTTTAATATTACAGTAGTTGATAATGGATGAGTTGATTCAATTATCTGAGACGTTCATAACAAAATAAACAGTTGGTTACTTAAAGCATAATCCAATAATTGGAAACGTGACAAAGTCTTCATCGTAGATATCAACTGCAATCACAAATTATCCACAGAATGCTCTGTATTACTTATGCATTAATGATTTATTTTATGGTATGGTATTTTATTTATTTTATGGTAATATTTTAATTTTGATAATTTTCTTAATAATTATCTGTGTACGTACAGTATTGTACGCATTATTATGAAAGGATATACTCGGTTTTATATGTGTTTTAAAGAGAAGCGAACGTAATAAAACATACAAGAACTTCGCCAATTCTTCGCCAATTTTAGCATTCATAGGATTTGTATTTTTGGCAGATTCATTTATTTGGCAACTAGTAGAATATTTTAATGAATATTTTAATATTTTAATATTTTATATATTTAAAGAATATTTTAATATATGACCCACAGCCAGTTAGGGAGTTTCCTAGTCTTCTATTTCGAGATATCCGCCACAATTTCTAAGTATTGTTTTACCATATAAGACTTTATTTGTACAATTCATAAAATATTTTATTTATTTACTTATTTTCTTGCGAAAATATTATATCTATTAAAATGAAATTACTTAATATTATTTATGGCATTTCATAGTTGAAATGACGTAAAATATTAGCTTCCTACGGAAAAGTTACTTCCTGTCTTAAACAATGCGATGTTGTTCAGTTAATTCTAGTAAAGGACATGCAAGTAAAGGTAAAGTAAATGTAGTAATTTGTTTTAAAAAGACGAGAACTTTAATTTGAAACATCTTCATTCTCAGCATATATATATATATATATATATATATATATATAAAGAAAAAACACAATAACATAAAATAATCATGGCATTATTAACATTAAATATCATTATTTAAATAAAGGTGTTATTCCTAAAAAGAAATGGCAAGAATTATGTAATTTTAATATTACCGAAAATAACGTTTTTAATGGAATTAATTTTTATTAACAAGTAAAGGGCCTTCCAGTGAGAATAGCTTTCTCAAGTGTTTTAGCTAATATTTTCTTACATTACTATGAGAAAAAAATAATTAAATATAATTTAATAAACGGGTGGAGGTATATTGATGACTTACGTTTGATAAACTTAGAAAATACCAATATTATGACTAATTGCTATCAAAAGATTTAATTCTAACAGAAACAAATAAAAATCAACTTGAGGCTACCTTTCTGGATTTAACAATCGAAATAGCTACTGATAAAACAATAGTTGGTATCTACGATAAAAGGGATGAATTCAACTTTAAAATAACGAAAATTTGTAATTATCATTCTTATCTAAACACTAGAATTTTCAAAAATTTAATTTTCTCACAATTTAACAGGATTAAAAGAGCTTGTAATAATAAAATTTCCTATATCGAAACAAGAAATAATTTCATTAAAAATTTAACCAATACTGAAATTTCTAGAAACTACTGCAATATTAATTTTTTAATAAAACCAGAGATGATTTGGGATTAATCCTTTACCTAAAATAAAAATCGACTTTCCGTTGCATATTAACTAACTCAATAAATGGCGCTGAGACCCTCCAATTATTTTTACCTTGAATGGCGTTAGCAAAAACAGTCTAGTGCGCGGGAAACAAGAATGGGACAGCTTATGTAAAAAAAAAATTGCTTTCTGCTGGTACGGTCTTTCCTTTTTGTTTTCATAACTGGTTATGAGAGTTATTATATGGTTATTTTATGTTATCCAATTTTTTGTGGTCGTATTCTTTTAATTTATTGTTTTGTTTCTTTTCTGTAAAAATGGCGTATCTCTTAAGCCTAATTTCAGGGGATTTTTGAATCACGAGGAGTCAATACTGTCGGACAAATTAGTCTGGATTCCTTACAGAAAAAATCCCTGCCTGAGGGTGACCCTCGAGAAGGTCTTCATGTCAGATTTTATTTGGATTAATTTTATACTTTTTTTCTATTAATTTGGTTTTTATTACTTATTGTCTAGATTCATCTGTGTTTTAGTAGTAGCTGTATTCGCGCTCTCTAAATACAACGATGCTTTTCCTGTTCTTTTTTTAGTTTTTAGTTTGATTCCGAAATAGTTTTACTTCTCCGAAGACTACTGAGTTCCATCAAGAACAAAAGACCGAAGCTACACATGGAGGTTGTGGTTCTGCTCCATGATAACGCGCGTCCACACGTCTCCAGGGTCACCCACGCGGAACTGGCCAAGTTCAAGTGGGAGCAGCTCGGTCATGTGGTCTGTGAATTTCATGCGTTTTATCCCTGAAAAAACATCTGAAAGGGAAGCTCTTCAACTCGGAAGACGAACTCGAGGATTATGTGAAGAATAGGGTCTCGTCACGGCCACAGGAATTCTGGGAACAAAGAATCTTTCCGCTCGTTAATCAATGGAATTTTTATGCTCAGCCCTATGATGGATACTTCAAATGAAGTATTCTTTTTTACCCACAATGTCGTTTCGTACCTTTTCATTTGAATAACCCTTGCTTGATAGTTCTGTGCACATGCCACTAGGGCTGCCCACAAAATTTGTGCTAAAATGAGAAAGAGAACCATTGAATATGCAAATTTTTCTTTGTTGAACTCATTGAATAATTCAGGAAAGTGTAAGTGCATTTAAGTCTTCTATTGCAAATTTCTAATCTCTTTTATTATTATTATTAGAAAGAGGTTGAAAATCTTAATGTGTATAACATTAGAAATTAATGTTTGAGATATTTGCATTTTCCCATTTTTGTCTCATTTATTTTTCATAAAGCACGTTATTTTAATTTGTGTAGTGATTAGAAGTGCCAAGAATCCTGTAGAAGTTCATTATAGAAACATAAACTATCTTTTTATATTTGTAGAAAATTTATTAATTTCGTCTCTATTTTCATTAAATATTCAATAAAATTAAATATTGAAAAATTTATTTCAAATATGTTTAACATGAAATCACAGTCCTGAAAATGTTCTATTTATTTACTATTACTTTTTAAAAAATCTCATTAACAACTTTTCTTTTAAGTGGGTGAACTTGAGTCGAATGCTTTCCGTATATTCGATTGCTACTGTTGATTGTCAAGAATATTACTTTACTCATGGAAAAGCTGTTTATAAATCATTTTAAATAGATTCAGTATTTTGCTATTAAAAAAAAGAAATGACAAAAGCAATTTTTACAAAAGAAGGTTCATTAAAATGTTTCACTTAAAAACAATCAAATTTCTGTAATTTTTTCGCAGTCTAAAAGTTTATTCTTTTATTTCAAAATAAATTACGTCTGAAAATATTATTACCCAACAGAATAATTTTAAATCTGGTTCTAAAAAAGTGATTATATAAGCAGAAATTTTATAAAACTACGGCATTAGCATCTTGTTATTTACGTGGAAAAGTAATAATCATAACTTACTCAACACACAATAGAATTGGAGCGGAAATTGCCCTGATCAGAGCTCAATAACATCATAAGAAAAGTAGAAACCGAAAATATGACAAAATAAATATCGAATCTCAGAGCATTCACCTTAGTTGATGTTGAAGAAATTCGTATTTTTAACCCAATTAATTCTTGTAAGTAAACAATAAAACGGGAAAATAAAATTAACTGGAAAAAAAACAATTTTCGGCCCCAAGAAATATAGAAATAAATTAAATAAAATTGGAAGTACAACTATTCATAATTACTTCTGAAATATAATTTTACTGCTAGTTTCGATAAATTTCTTTAAGGTAGATTTCCGTTAAAGATCCCTAATGATGCTAATTTGCATTTTATTTCAGCCTTGCAGCGTTTAAGAAGTTTTATATGTGTTAATAATTCCCATGTTTCTTTAATTAGTCAGGTATTACAGATTCTTGTGACTTTTTTATTTTTCTTTTTCTTTAAAGAGCTCTAAGAAATTAATTTTTTGTAAAAACTCACTATTTAATCTTTTACAGGTTCTATGTTCAAATTGGATTTTATTAGGGTTGGTTATTTTTTTTTCTGTTTAAAGGAAAACATAAATTAAAGGAAAAGATTATTCAACGGTATCGTTTTGATTTTTTTTCTATTATACATTAAATACATGTTACATAATATTATCAAATTCATAATTGAAAGTGAAATCGCTTTAATCGCTGTCATCATATCAGATTAAGATATATATTTCATCATATTTTAGACGACATTTTATATAACATAAAGTTGTCTTGCAGAGAAAGCCTGTGAGAAAGACACAAGACAATTGAAGTTAATTGAATAATACTAATTTACAAGAAAGAGTGTATTTTTCATGATTGGAGGATCATTGCCTCTTTCTTATTGATAAGTAACTTCTAATAGTTGCTTATTGAAATCAGAATAATGAAAAGCAGGCAAAAAAAGTCGTCGTTTCGTTTGCTGTCATTGGTTGAGTGACCAATTCATCCTCTTCAAATAATACGCATTTATTATAAGAAAATAACTTATATTATAGCATAACTTTCTTAAATGCCTAGTATTATTTTTTTCAAACAATTGTTTTTTCAACATCCTGCTTTCTTTCTTTTTATCTACATGATTTTAAAAGTTTTTCTACATATTCGCACGATTGCTATTTTACAATAATATGCATGTATATATTTTATTTTACTGAATAATTGATAAGATTCTTCGAATAACTATTGAGATTGATTTATCTATTTGCAAATGCAAAAAAGGAAATTGAACTTTCTTTTACTATAGTCATCCAGCATTTTATAAAATATAAACGCAGTTGGAAGAGTATAAAACCATTATCCACAAAATTATAAAACATCTAATTGAAATATATGAAAGATGCTAAAACCCCCCTATTTGCCTGACTGATTTCTTGTTCTTCAGTCTACAATAAACTTTAAAAAATGTTTTAATTACTACGAAATTATTTAATATTTGGAAAATTACAGACATTTCGATAAATCATTGTGTTTTTCCCTTATTAAATTGGAGTATTATTTCTAGATATTCTTAGAACTCTAATACAAAACAAATCATATATTTTCAAATTCTGAAAGAAATCTTCGATTTAATTATAAAATTAATCATATCAATATGACTTAAAATTTTTGGAAGACAACAATATACATTTACAAGAAAAATAATGAAATAATGAATTATAAGACAATGAATCAAACAAGCAGACAAAATAAAATCACTTACATTATTAAACTTTAAGAGTAATATGAAAGCTTTCAAAGTAAACAGAAATTCAATTAATTGAAAAAATTCTAGATTTAGCTTTCTTTTATTTTTTTAATGCATTTTAAAATAATTGCTGTCGTATCTTTTCGAAACTTGAGAACTGATTTATAATTATAATTGCAATTCAAAGTGAAATATTGAATATATTCAATTTTAGATGCTTTTATAAGAATATAACAGGGTATTCAATTACACAGCACGTGGAATGATATAATTTTTATTTTGCTTTTCTAATCTAGACAGATAATTATTTTTGCATATATAAAGCGACGCGTTAATTAAAAGAATAAAATAACTTGATTCTAAAGTTGACAGTAGCTGTCTCCCAATAAAAACAATTAAATTTTTTAAAAAATATCATTAAGAAAAAAAAAGAAGAAATTTAATTTTTTTGATGGAAGAATTCTGCTTTGATCATTAAATGTGATAACGTCAGTTAATGGAGTTCATTAAAAATTGGTTTCGCATTTGCTGTTAAATCCTGAAATAATTCATTTTAAAATGACTTCAAGATTTGAAGAAATAGACAAGAAATTTCCCAAATACATTATCTTTCGTTAAGAAAAACTAATTCATTTCATCTAACAATATTTAATCTTTAAATGCTCAACTACAGAGAAATACTACATTATAATTAATAAAATTCAAAAGTATAGCCTCTTTTAAAAGCTGTTTATTTCCTGATTGAGCGACACTACATGTGTGACAAACCACCGATTCAGTGGCATGTTTATTTCCTATCTGATGGAAATGGTAATGTTATACATTTATTTCGTTTTTGATGGATTAAAGGAGACAATCACTCAGTCAATCCCGGGTACCTCAGTATGATGGGATTAACTCCTTTTCTATCATCGGCTTATTCGGCCCATTTTACCATGTATTGAAATAACCTCGAGGTTTTCAGGATAAGATGTTCGACATAGAATATCGGTTCTCATTTAGTAAACTTCACTGATGGTACAGACTGTACCATGACCAACTATGGTTCTTAGAACTCATTCTCAAATTTCCCTGCCCATGTCTACTGTTGCCATGACAGTCATTCAGCTTACTCAGGTACACGAGCGTTCGGTATTTTTTTTTTTTTCGATATGTAGAAAAGTCTAAAAGACTGTCCAAGAATAAAGAAAAGGAAACTGTAAGCTCAAATTTAATGCATCCATCTTCTAAAAAAATGTGAATTAAATCAAGAATGTAATAAAAGAAGAATCTATGCAAACAAATCGGTTGGCATGAGCATTTGCATTTCATTCAAACTTCTAATTCTTTCACACTAAAATTTATTATTGGAAACTCACTTAAATATAGTAAATTATCGATGTTGTCGTGTTTTAATTATTATCTAAATATCAAATTAAACCTAAATCCACTTATTATATTTCAAACTTAGTATTAATATCAAAATTACAAACTAAAATTTTCATGGCAATGATTTTTTTTAATTTTATTATATTATCTTTGCATTATAGTTTTTTATCTGAAAAGTTTTCCCGCAAAAGTTTAGTTCGATATTATTATTTGAAATTAAATTTGGATGCAACTTTGCATGTTACTTTCATTTTGTACCAATCAACTTCAGCTATTTTTCAGGGATATATTTTTGTGTCCTTAACAATACCGAAATAAATTCATAGATATTCAAAGCAGTTCGAGTGGTTTCTTCAAAACGTTTTCGCATACTATCTATTAAATAAGTTACCCGCCCCCCACGAATAAAATTGTGAACTTTGTATAAAACCAAAAATATCATGCAGTGCTTAAGTGAATAAAAGTTAAGAAATATGGATCTTTGGGTGGAATATAATTGCTGAATCTATCCCTCTATATGTATTTTGAAAAGTTTTTTACCGAACGATTGGAATCAAAATTTGACGCATAAATACAGTTTTAGTCACAAGATAACATACCGAATTTCATTGATTTAATTGATTCTGTTTATGAGTTATTACATTTATATGCATGGGAGAGCACAGACATACAGGCTGTCAATACTTTCATAAATTTGATTCAAAACTTCATAAAATTCTATATATTATATGCTAAATCAATGTACCAAATTTTATCTAACTAAATTACGTTCGCTTGTAATTGAACGGCTTGATATATAGACTTTCTATGATTGATTTCGTTCAAATCTTATAGAAATCTATAATTTTACCAAATTTTATCTGTCTAGCTCAAAGCATTTTTGAGTTAATGTGTTTACAGACAGACATAATACCAAAATTGTGTTTTTTAAACTCAAGGAAGTTTGAGATGAGGAAATTAGTTGAAATCTCGAGTATGAGACTTTTTTTTTGACGAATACAATATTTCTTCTGTACTCTTTATACGAAAATTTAAAACTATAAGTTGAACTTTATTTTAAATAACATTAAAAATTTCTTAAACAGCATTATCCTGAAACATTTCACCCAATTAATTTTAAATTTGCAATTACAGCTAATGAATCTCAATAGAATGCATACACATTTTAAGATGAATAAATTCATTTATTGTGCTAGTATATAAACTTGTTCCTTGAGCTTTAGAAAAATACTATTAAGTACTCCATAGAAATCTTTTATGAGATTTATCACAAATAAATTATAAAAGATTTACTTTTTTCCAACATTTTAAGCAATATATAAAAAGTAATCACAAAAAACAATAAATGCTCTCAAAACAATAGACAGTGATTGCTCCTGGGTGTTGATAGAAATATTCAGAAAGATAGAATAACTTAGTGAAAAATTCTCATTTTTAGAGAAATATCATAAGCATTAAAGTAGGATAAAGAATGTTGTAAACGTTTATTTCTTAAACAGCAGAATTTGGAGAGCAATTTTCGCCTTATTTGAATAACATTAACGCAAAAATTGTTTAAGAAAATGCTTATACAAAATGCCTTTCATTCCAAACAATTATTCAAAGTGCCTTTCAGATTGCGGAAGCAATTTTTACAGTTGTAAATTGAATATGAAATGCGGTTAATGTACTTCAGCGTTATTCACTAGTTCTGCTGAATGAATGCTTTTTAGAGCATTTCCTACTAATAAGAATACTTTCTTTATTGTATTTATGCACAATGTTTTTGAAATGAAATATCCTCAGCTAGAAGAATTTTCTAATTTATCATTTGTTTGTTTTAAGTTATCAGAAAAGAATATTTTTGCTTGAAAATAACAAACGTCTGAAATTTCCGCTCAGAAAGTCTTTCTAGTCGCAATGAAACAATTTTTTAGAGAAAACAATCTACTTTTTTCATCATTTGCAAACTTTTTCTAAAACATTACTAAATTTTTTACTATATATTATGTGATAATTAGTAAATAAGACTTGTAAAACTTTAAAATGAATTTAAGTTAAAAAAGTTTCTGAAGAACCTAAGTCTTATTTTGCCAATAATGTTCCTAAATTAAACCATTGTAGAATATTAAAAAGAACTGTTTATATTATGCAGTAACTATGAAAACAATTTTAGCTGTTGGCTATAAAAATTGCATTTCATTTACTATGGAAATAACAAGTTATAAAGACTAAAAAACGAACCACTATTTAGTCCTTTTCGTTTTTTTTTCTAGTAGTGTACATACACTGGTGTGCAAAACTTAAGCAACAATGCAAATTTTAAGCAGATAGCCATGAAATTGCAGAAAAAGAGTTCTTGCGATCAGTACAATGAACACGTAATTCAAGAGAAAGGTCATGCGTATGCAAATATCAGGAACGAAACGTCACAGGCGTTTCCCACGGCGGCACCGTTTAGAGTGGTGCAGGGAGCACAAAAACTGGACATCTCATCAATGGAGTAGTGTCCTCTTTACAGATGAGAGTCGTTTTAGTGCCACAAGTGATTCCCAACGCCAGTTGATTTGGAGACAGGTCGGGACACGGTTTCATCCCGACCGTGTATATATATCACGGAAATAGACCGTTTCGGTGGTCCTGGAGTTGTCATCTGGGGAGGCATTATGATGAACGGGCGGACTGAGCTCCACGTTTTCGACAGAGGTTCTGTAACTGGAGATCGCTATTGTCAGGAGGTGATCCTTCCCCATGTGCGTCTGTTCCGAGGTGGCATTGGATCAGACTTCGTTTTTATGGATGACAATGCACGGCCACTTAGGACTCATGCTGTTGAGGAGCTCCAGGAAAGTGAAGATATCACTCGAATGGATTGACCGGCGTGCTTCCCTGATTTAAATCCGATAGAACATGTGTGGGATGCTTTGGGGAGACGCCTTGCGGCACGATTACATCCTCCTGGGAACACTCGACAACTTAAACAGATGCTGATTGAGGAATGGGCACTCTTACCTCAAGAACTCTTGGACAATCTGGTGCTGACTATGGGGAGACGGTGCGAAGCAACCATTGCAGTAAGGGGAGGGCATATCCCATACTAAGGAACATCTGCTTTCTGTTCTTCCTCTTGGACAGACAATCATGTGTAACGATATTATGAGTTCAATAAAGCCTTTTTTGTTTGATTCCATACTGTATGCATTGCAATAATTTCTGAGCAACTATGCTTTCGTCATTCTTTCAGAACAAAATGCTGTATCTCATTTCTGAATTTCATGTCTCTCAGATGATTTCTCATGAAGTTATGGCAAAAAACATACCTGTTGCTTAAGTTTTGCACACCAGTGTATTAGAAATTGAACCATTTATTCAATAGAGCACATTCATTATGAAATAAATTAAATAAATGCAATTTAATAAAATATAATTCTAAAATTATTTTATGAGTAAGAAGTAAATTTAATTATTTATATTTTAGAAAATACATTTTTACCAGCTCACAGAAAACTAAGTTTTTGGTTTAGTCATTTCTCAGTAAATCTAAAAATCTCTTAAATAATCTAATTTCTTTCAGCTAAGAATCATTCTCATAAATAAAATGGAATTTTAAAATATGAATATTTTTCTAGAATTTACCTCCAGATGGTCCCCTAATGAGGAATAAATATTGAATTAAATTAGTCAATTATCTATTTTAAACATATTCAAATCACTTCTTTTCAACGATAAGAAGTAAGTGTGAGAAAATTTAAAGCTCTAGAACATCAAGAAGTGAATCAAAAATTGATTTTAAAGAGTAATTATTTTGAAAAAATGAAAGTAATTAAAATTAAATCAAAGAAGATGCAACAATTGCGCTTAAGTAATATTTTAATCTCCCACATTAAAATTGAGTTTCATCTATTCATTCAATTAATATATAGGAGAATAACATTAAGAAGTGACGAAATCTTAAATTAAAGATCCTCAAAGTAAAGAATGTTATAAAGATTTCTTATACTTTCCTGTTTCAAGTAGTTGCCAATTTGGAAGTTTAATTCTATTTTTATCATCATAAATTCACTGAATATTTTCTTAAAAAAGCGATTAATTTTGAATTTTATATAAATGTATTAAAGGCTCATATTTTAAGTAGAATGTATAAAAAAACATCCATTTAGGTTTAAAGGTATCTTTTTAAATGCAAGTTTTTATTTAAAGTAATTTATATGATTCATTCCAATAATCATTGTTGTAATGAAAACTCATGACGATAGTATTGATAAATAGTAACAATTGGTAGCTTGCAGCAGCACCCATAAATATAAAAATAATCTTAATTTGATTATGTTCAGCATTTTTTTAAGAATGCTGCCATTTGATTTCCAATTAAATTTTTAAATGTTATCTATAATAATTTTTCAGCTTGTTAAGAACCATTAGCATCTTATTTTGTTCAGAAAAAAAATTTCGAGTAAAATAATAATTGCATTTTTTCTTGGAGTATGCAAATCATTTTGTTTAAAGAATTGTATATCTATTTCGAAGGCGCAAAAAAATATCAAATTGGAAGTGCAGAAGTATAAAGGAAAAAACCTTTCTTTTAGTTGTTGCCTAGTACTTAATCATAGGTTTGCACTGCAATTTGAAGTTAAGTCCTCATTCGCTTTTATAACAAAATAAATTAGACCACAATCAACATCCCATTCTAAAAAAAACTCAAATAAGATTTTTTTTCATTAAAATTGTTTAAGAATTTTTAAAAAGCAATATTTTTACTTTTAAAGTAGGAACTTCCAAAATAAATATGCTTCGTGGAACAAATTTCTTTAGGATCAATTTCTTTTATTACAGATATGAAATTATTTTTTGCAGACTTTAAATAAACTTCAAAAATAAATTAAGATAAATGTATTCCAAGGTTACTTTTTTTTCTGAGAAATTTTTCAAACTAGAATTAAATTTCTAACTAACTCATAACTAAATTTAAATTAAATTTCAAGCTAAATTAATTAAATTACAACTAAAATTAAATTTTATTTTGACAAACTCATCATGAAAAGGACTTACGAACGCATCAAAATTAATTCCGCAATAATTTTTATTTTAATGTAATTGTCAGAATTTTGATTTACTATAACTTTTTATCGTTATTTTTAATTAACATTTTAATTATATTTAATAAGCTTTTTTAATTTATTAATTGCTATTATAAAATTTGCTCCAAATCGTAACAATTAGAATAGAATTTTCACCAAGAGTCACTCTTTACTTTTAATTCCTTTTTTTCTGAAAGCTTTTTTTCTTTTTACAAATTATTTAACTAGATAGATCGTTTCAAAAATGTTTGTTTATTATTCAAAAATTCCAAAACTTTTAATATAATGCAATTATGTTATTTCTTTAAATTTCAGAAATTAATGATTTACAAGGGGTATTCAAATGAAAAGGTACGAAACGACACTGTGGGTATAAATGAAGACTTCATTCAAGGTATACACCATAGGCCTGAGCACAACAATCCTATTGATTAACGAGGCTAAGGATTCCTTATTCCGAGAATTCCCGTGGCCGTGACGAGACCCAATACTTCACAGCATCCTTAAGTTCGCTGTCAGAGATCTCCTACTTGTTGAATTCCACAAGCACAGAAGAACCATTAACTCCGATGTGTACAGTGAGACACTCCGAAGACTACGCATGTCCATAAAGAACAAAAGACCGGGGCTACTTACCGAGGGTGTGGTTCAGCTCCATGATAACGCACGTCCACACGTCACCAGAGTCGCACACGCGGAACTGACCAAGTTCAAGCGAGAGCAGCTCGAACATCCGCCCTATAATTTCCGTCCTGCGATTTTCATGTGTTAGGTCCCCTGAAAAAACATCTGAAAGGGAAGCGCTTCAACTCAGACTGCGAACTCAAGGACGCTGTGAAGGACTCGTCATGACCACGCCACAGGAATTCTGGGAACAAGGAGTCCTTCGGCTTATTAATCAGTGGGATCGTTGTGCTCAGTATACTTTGAATGAAGTCTTCATTTATATCCACAGTGCCGTTTCGTGCCTTTTAATTTGAACCCTCCTTGTAAATCGTTTATATTGGTAATGAATCTAATAAACTATATAAGAAAGATAAACCTTTTTTTTTTGAAATTTTTAAAAAATCTGAATTTGACACACAAAGTTTTGAAGTAATAATCCCTATTCTGAAAATTTTCCCTAACCAGCCCGCAATTGTTGTCTTTGAGAAATGTGATATCCAAAACTATCCATTCTTTTATCATAAGAAAAAAAAACTCTAAATTAAAGTTAGATTTGGATACCCGGTCTGATTTCAGGTAATGAAGGTAGGTATCACATTAATATTATTACAAATAGATAAAATATGTAGCGAAATTGTGTTTTTTTCGTATTTATAACCTAAAATCCGAGACCTTTAATTACAAACTTCTAAAAGAAATTATTAAAATTTGGCGTCATGGCCTAGGGGTACCGCATCTTTCCCATAAACTGGCTGTTCAAGGTTCGGGTATGGTTACTGTCTACTCTGTGCTCTATCTGTGATGTATGTGAAAGAGCACCCTCTTCTTGTAAAAAGGGAGACCAATGTGTGAGTGTCATCTTCATATGAGCTAAAGTGAGGCTTCGTCCCTCGGGTGCTCAGGTATCCTTACCCTCGGAAGCCATTGAATCCCTCTTTTCTCGATCTTTTGACTTGGTTTGAATTGGAGTTCAATCCAAGGGGGATAAGCAACAACAAGAGATTAAAATTCAAAGAATTAAGTTCAAATACCTGTCCTTCGTTATTTTCTTACTATATTAAATAAATAGATATTAAATATAAAAATAAGCATTGAGAAGAATTTTTAATAAATATATATGTTATTGAATTAACATAAAATGACATATTATATTCAGTATTTAGAGATACATCCGAGTCATTAGATATACAGTGAATTATTTGAGGGCCCGTTCAAAATCCGCACGTTCTTATTAATGTCTTAAATGCAAATAAAGTCAGAATTTCGATTCTCAGCTACCAAAAGACAGTTACAATTTGAACTATTACATCATTTACTAAACGTGTGAAATACTTACTACTTTACATTATTTGATAATTTGTTACGTAAAACTTTCGCATTTCATTACAAGTCCTTTTTTTTTAGCTTTTTATACTTTCTTAATCTTTTATTATAATTCTAAAAAATGCTATCCTGCCGGAAAATTTTCCCATTAACAATATCTCAGATATGTTTATCATAGATTAACTAACGAAAATTGCAAAAGAAGATCTCATGCATGTTACCAGAGTGCTTAAGAAATAAAGAAAAATAATATTTCTATTTTATTTCAGATGTAAATATATAGTAGCATTTAAAGTGTCTTATAGTTAGATCTTTTCTATTTATGTTATTCACAAAAATTGAAATTAAAATAATTATTAATAATTATTAAATAATCTTTACTAAATTCTTTAAATAATTACTAATAAAGGAAATAAATAATGATCCACTAACACGAACTCGGAACAATAAACTTCGTAAAATAAGGAACTCTACAATGTATAAACATCGACAAGCAAAATATGTCTGTACATATCTCAAATTAATATATGCACATTGAAAGCAGATAGTAGCTTGCCAGAGAGAAAGAAATTAATTTAGTGAAAAGAAGAGAGAAAATAAATATTTAATTTTAATATATAATTTGTTATGAATAATACGTTTTGTTAAGATGCGTCCGTAGATTTAAACTAAAATACAATAAAATAATAATTAATTTTTAGATAGCTCAAAAATAATACTTTATAAATATATTATTTCAAAATCAAATTTCTATTTCAAGATAGCTAACATAAAAATTCTAAGATATGGCAAAAAATTTAGAAATGAGTACTTTTACACATAAATAATTCGTTTTAAACAATTTTCAGAAACAATTCATTCCGAATGCTTGAATTAAATTCTTTAATTATAATATTTTTGGCAAATACAAGGAAATAAAATTTTTAATTAACTATGAATAAATCATTTGAAATGTCTTTTCAGAAATTATGGGACATATTTAATAACTGATTTCGATAAAATAAGAATTTTAACATTCTTAAAATATCTATACCACAATTAATTAAAAGCAAGTTTTAGGGAATTATTTATGAAATTCAGTGGAATTATAAATTTTTTTCATATTAAACTTCAGTGACAAGGACTTTTAAGAATTTAATTCTACTAGAAAAAACAAAAGAAAAATTCAAAATAAAATGCAAATCTGAAGAACATTATCTATCAATATTTCCTAAATAAAAAAAAACATGTTTCAAAATAGGAATAAAAATCCATTTTAAATGCAGACAGTTATGAAATATTTAATTCCGCAGTGTCACGTCTTATGTTAGTTTTAACAGAATTACTTAATTTTATTAATAAATCAAAATCGAAACATTTTATCCCCGACTTAAAAGAAAATTAAATTTCTTCCTACTTAATTCGAAGTAAATCTAGAAATGATATAATAATATTTTAAAACTGCCGTGAATTAAATTTAGTTGGGCTGCATGATCTTTGATCGTTTCGAAACTAATTTATTGAGAAATCACATTATTAAAAAAATATTTTGATTTATAATGGTTTTATAGATTCAAATTAAATTTACTAAAATCTACATTTAATATAATTGAATTTATTATGAAAATCTAAAATGCCATTACAAGTAAAAAAGATTAATATATTCCGTATAAATAGAAAATCATGTTTCTATTGACTGGTCGATATCACTAATAATAATGAAGATATATGAATAGAAACCGAATATTAAATTAAGGGTATAAGAGCATTTTTCAACTCATACAACTAAAAATGCATTATTTAAAAATAATGTTTTTTAATTTTTATATTAAATTGTTATACGCTTTTAATTTGATTATATTTATACCCCTAATGAAGGAATTCTCCAATGGATTTTCATTCATTTCTTACTTTGTTAGATTTTTTAAATCACATATATCTACGTGTTCTAGACGGTATTTTCAGAAGTTAATAATCGGAGATAGACAGTAATAATTAAATTATTATTCCATATGCTGGGGAATTCAAGTAAAAAATTGATGTCGTTATTTCACGAAGATAAATATTTAAGAAAGGAGGAAATATTTCTACATTTTTCTAAATTAAAAAAATATTTTTTTTAGTTGATATTATTTGCAAATTTCTTATTCATATAATTTTGAATAATGAAACTAGAAAATGTAAGAAGCAGTGCAAATATGAATCTGCATTTTACCATTCGCTTTGCATTTTTCAAATTAAAGACATATCGATTGCAGATTCTTCCAATTATATTTTAAATTTATATAATCTTTTTAAAGAAGCATTTATATCATGCTAAAATTACATGTAGCTCGTTTTTTTATAAAACAAAAAGAATGATTGTTTGACATCTTCAAATCATCAGCTTCCAAATTATTTTATTGCTGAATATAGTAAATACTTGAAAATGGGAAAAGAGAAAGTAATTGACTGCTTTAATAAGAATTAAGACTTTCTTTTTGTTTAATTTTCAAGTTTATATTAATTGTTTTGAAATTAAATTACAATTGCTAAACCACCGAGTTGAAATAATAATTTCATGTATTTAATTATAAGAAAGACTGGCGTCCTGGCATAGGGGTAGCTCATCTTCCCCTTGATCTGGGCGTCCTGTGTTCGAGTCCGGGTTTGGGCATGTTTGTTCTTCCTGTGCTGTATGTGTGAATGTGCCCTCCTGTAAAAAGGGGTTGTGCAAGCGAATGAGTGATGCGTGAATAGCAAAGTCGTACTCTTGGCCCTAGTTGGCGCTACTATAAAAACAAGAGACGCTCCCCCCCACTGGCTTAAATCGCTGTCTTCGTAACAGCGGGCTTGTCTATGGCAAATGCCATAAGAAACAACAATTATAAGATATTATCATATAAAAATTAATAATTTTCATTTAATAAATTCATTCTTTAAATATTGAATAAGCAACGTGCATCCATGTTAGAAAGAAAAAGAATATATTTCCTCTGATACAATCTAAATATGTTTTCCCATATTCATTTTTGTACAGTATGATATATTTTATTTGACGTTCAATCAACAAACAATGCAGAAAGAAAGGAGTATTTTAAACTAGGAATATGATTCTGGATTTTAGAACTCTCTGAAAGAAACATTGAAATGTGTTATTACATTGCAAAAAAACTGCACGCATGAGCTGATGGGAAGAGCTCTGCTGCAATCAAGGTTTTTATCTATTCCCATGACAAAAAAATGAGTTTTATACTGAAAAATGATTAAAACAATGAAGAGAAGATACAAATGAAAATGACATATTTGAATTTATATAGTCTCTAATAATTTCTCTATTAAATAATTGGAGCATATGAAGTGAACATGACAAACATGACTCACTTGCAGAAATTTCTACGGATATGATGAAAAACCAGCAATGAATAAATTTTTGAAAAACTTATTCAATTATTCGGAAAAATTTCTAATGCGATTTTATATGCACGACTCACCATGTAACAACAATCATATATTTGAGGCATAAACTTTTCGCTTTCAAATTATCAGGTTAACCAGTCAGGTGCTAATAAACAAAAGTTAGATATCCAAAAGATTGATCCTTTCTTTTTGTTCTGGGTAAGCTGTTCTCACCATAGGCACTTTCATTACATTATACAATAGTTTGTTAACTTTAATCAGCACAAAGTAAGTAACAAATGAATTTTGGATATCGATTAATATTAATGATCCTATACATAATTTCAGTGTTATGTAATAAGCTTTAGAGTGTCCATTCATAATAGAGTGAAGTTTGATACAATCAAAAAGGGAAAGGAATAACACACAAATAGAGATTCATAATAGATATAGATGATTATAACTGCATTGTTCAGTATAACCATGAAGATAGGTCATGTACTTTCATTTTATTTAATTAATGTTTTGAAAGCAGTAAACGGATACATTATATATCAAGATTCAAAATCATACGAAAAAAGAAAAAAAAAGAAACTAGTTACAAAGAGTTAACAGTCGCAACGAAATATCAATTATCGTGAAATATTTTAGTTTTACCAAAGTGAATCAAAATATTTAAGTTTTACCTCTAATAGTTTTAATAAATTTACACAGTTTTTCACAAAATTAAACATTTGATGTAGTTACAACATTTAATTTTTACGTTCACATTTTAATAAATAAACAAACCTTTTATAAACTCTATTTAATAAAGAAAAATTAGTTGTTGAAAAAAAAACTGTTTTAAGTTTATTAATATTATTTTTTACATATCATATCATGCAATAACAAATTCTGAAATAATTGTATAAACTCCGGTTTAAACAAATTCTTATATCTGCATTCATATTAATATATTAATGATCTTTTCATTGGAAATTAATATATTTTTAAAGATATTTTTAAAGAATCATTTTGTAGAGAATGAAATCTCCCGATAAAATAGCTGTGAAATTATTATTTGAAAATGAAACTCAACTACACTAGTTAAAGCTGAATTTCAGAAGATTGTAATCAGGATTTTGTGTTGTGTTGTTGTGACTTATGACATTTTACAAGCCCCCTGGCAGTTATCTGTCAACGATTTAAGCCGAGCGAGCGTCTCTTGTTTTATCAGTAGCGCCAACTAAGGCCAAAGATACAACTTAGCTACTTCAGACGTCACATTCGCTAGCACAGCACCTTTTTAAAGCAGGGCACATTCACACAACTTACAGATAGAAGACAGGAAAAGAAAAACCAGACCTGAACCGGAACTCGAACCCGAGAGGCCCAGATCAAGGGGAAGACGCACTAGGCCTATGCCAGGACGCCGTCCAAGAATTTTAAATTTAGCCAAACAATTTTGCATTACTAAAATCAAAATATCTTGCTATATCATGAAAATCAACAATAATCTTTAATACTTTTAGAATCTCAATATTATGTACCAATGTTTATTAAAATACACCCTGTAGGTACGTATGAAAATATCAGCTTGATTAAAGTTTGTTTTTGATTATGGAGGATTCCAGAAAGATCTAAATGCATTCAATTAAAATTTATGAAAATTTTCTATTTACTTTGCTATTAAAGGATTTTAACAATTCCTCAGAGTTTTGACTGAAACAAAGAGGTATTTCTAAGTTTCGCGCATAAATGCAGGCAGCATGATTTGGACTTCAGTAATTCAGTGGAGTAATTCAGTGTACAATAATCGGAAATCTAATGTTCAAGAAGTAAAAACATTAGAAAATTTCAGCACTATTATGCTGTATCATATAATAGCTATTATACAGTACTCAGAGTTCTGTACCATTAGAGTTCTGAATGCCCAGTAGAGCTTTCGATCAAAACCAGGGAAGTATAATCAAAATCTCTAAAGAAGGCAATAGGCTCAAAAACACATTTGTTTCCTTTTAATGTTTTGAAAACGATTTGTGATTAATTTTAAAATGATAGTGAATCTCTTCTGTATAATATAAATGCACTCTTCTTCTTGTGTACAGCCGACCACCCCGCCACCACTGAACGAAGCAATATTGATCTATAGAGATTTTCGTACTTCTGTAGGAAGTCGATAAAAATATATCGACCCGAACAGCCCTTTTTCATTGAAGTTTAAAATTTATTAATTTCTCTAAATCGTCACTGAGAGATCAGAAAATGATATCATCCTTTAATATTGTTTAGTAAAATAAAGTTTTAAAATGTTTGAAAATTTAATGATGTACACTTTAAAGTAGAAAATACTTTTCATCCAAAAAAAATTTCTATCAAAGCTAAAAGGAAAAACATTTCAGATTTTTGAAATTTAATTAGCGCACAACACATTTAATTTTTTTAAAATTATTTTTAATTCAATATTGAATGAGGTTTGTGGTAACTTTATTTTTCGTATCATTCTCAGCACATCACACTTTTGATTGGTCTCCAGAATTTTTTAAAGAAAAATATTTCTTTTTTTTTCTTTTTTTTTAGAATTTTAAAAGAAACACTACTTAAAAAATATTTACTTTTGCTAATTTTTATCATAAATTTTTAATATAATTCATTATCATAGAACTATTATTTAATTATCAAAGAACTTTTCAATGAATTTCCTCATGTTTGCTTGCAAATGATAGCTCTCATTTGAAATGAAAATTAGATTGAAATTGAATGATTATTGGGGAAAGAACTATTCTATAAATTAGAAAATGAGAAATTTCAGAAAGCTAACAGCATCATGTGATTGAAAAATAAATACAAAAAACATTATGCGAACAGATATTAAAAAATTAAATGCAAATATGTATAAAGTCATATGTATAAAATGATAAGTAGTATACCAACTATGACATCAACAGATGCCAGTTAATTTTGGTGATTTGATATTTTCATTGTATTTTTATAAACGCAGCCGAATTTTTAAATGGATAAAGCATTGTGTGTCGCAAAAATTAAAAGCTGTGTGTCACAGCTGTGTGTCACAAAAATTAAAAATTGCTGCTCTCGAAAAAATAAAAATGCGTTTTATTGCTGGATTGAATTTCGTCTGCCTTTTCTGTAAAACGTTAAAATTGCTACTTTCAATAGTTTATTTCCAGAATGTAGATATATCATGTATATATTTTATTTTTACTTATATTTTTCTTTCCGTGTCTCTAACATGCAAACAATTTCAAATTAAATTATAGTCAAAAGACAACCGAAAGCAAAAAAACTAAAAATATTTAGAAGTAAAATAAACAATAATAAAGATTCTAGAAAGAATTTTATATCGTTTGAAAACAGACGCTTTTTATTCTATTGCTCTCGCCGACCTCTGAAGAATTCCCTCTGTATGCTCAACGGCGGAAGAGATTAAATATCTCAAGAAAGCACAGTCTGCTACAGTCTTTCCCTCACGGTTGTCCCTAAGAAAGAACAAGAAACTTAAAAGTTTCTTTTGCTCTATATTGTCCTGACTTCAAAATGCACTTCCTTATTTATTATTTGTTCCCTCTGGTAAACCTTTACAGATAAGATTTTAAAGTGGAAGCTAAAGCAATTTGAAAAAATAGGAAGAAAGTTATTTTAAAATGCCATTTTTTTGTGGTACTACATTTGCAGAATTCAGTAAAATGATTCACGTGAATTTAATTTATTTTGCAAAACAGAGGAAAGATTTTCTTTTTCTTTGAAAATAAAGAAGTGATTTTCTAAAAGTACCCTTATAGATTAAATTTTGCTGCATGATATCCAATCTTTAGATTTATGTTTGTTGTAAAAAGCAAATAGATTGGGACAAAATTTCTAATTTTATCTATAGCTCTACACTATTTTTTCATAAGGCAATCACGCTAGATAGTATTTTTTACACATTTTCACTAAATCAAATTAACTTCATTTTTGTATTTCATGATTTAAACAAATATAAAACTCTTTTAAATACAAACTTATTTTAAATTATTGTCAGAAGAGTCAATTTAACCTGATTGACGATATGAACATAGTAAAAATCAAAATTATACCATATTTAATTTTAGTTAAAAAATATTTGTATAAAAATATGATTAAAACGATATCAGAAGAGATTAATACATTTTCGAATTTTACCCAAATTTATTATATGACTACTTTGAAAAGTCAATTTTTTGCTAAACTATGAATTTTTTTATTTAATATTTTTAATGTGTGAACAGATTTCTTTATAAAATACTGGAATTTTATTTCTAAATCTATTTTTTGGAAATTACACTATTTTTATATTTGCATTTACATGCGTTTTAATGCTATTTTACATTTTTAGTTGCTATTTTCTCAAATATAGAATTTGATAGATTTTCTTACGAAAAACCTCATGAATCAAACTCTGATGCATATTTTTTTGTTCAAATTTGGTATCAGAATTTATGAATATGTTGTGCAGTTCTTGAACTAGAGAATACGTTTTTTATTATTAGAAATAGATTAGAATAATTTCTATTAATAAAATAAATTTTATTAATAAAATTATTTATTTAGAAAAATTTTATGTTTGTTTTTAGTGCTTCACATTGTGAAAGAAATGTAAAATGTTACGTTATTTGTGTGTCGAACACTAATATTCAAAGAATGGATAGAAATACAGCGCATTTTTTAATTCAGGAACTATATAATGTATTCCTTAAAGTCGCAAATAATTTGATAGATCTCTAAACTAGCAGATTTTTGCTTTATACATATTTTTAGCCAAAAAATACCTTTTTTTCTATTTTTTTTTTAACTTTTTGCCACTTTGCCATTTTTTTAAAAAAACTTTTTGCCAACAACTTTTTGCCATCTGGTATATTTTGTTTTCATAGATGTTTTTTCAGCATTTTTTATGCAAATATTCAAAATATAACAGTTTTCGAACAGGTTTCAAAAACTTCAACCGAATGTAATCACTTACCTTAACTTACTTTTATTGAACCTATTAAACTATGCATATAACAGTTCAATCCATTTTTTAAATCATATTTTCCTTACATTGTAAAACTAGCTCATTTCACATAAATAATTAGTGGATTTCCTAGATGGTTATTGTAAGTCTATCTTTTTCCGCAGAAAGATCAAATTTTCATTTAAAAGTTTGAATTAATTATAAAAAATTTAAAATTTTTAATGTATATGTGAAAACAAGTAGAATATCTAAATAGGGAAATTTTAATGCAATACATTTGCTGATATTTCAGAAGAGGAGGCAGTCAATAATAGATAATATTGATGCTTTACAATATATTTAACGCCCTAACTTCTATCTGTTCGGTGCATAGTACCCATAGGACATGATAACACATGTCTGTAAGAAAATATTATGCTGTGCTGTTTCAATTGGCTTAATACATACGTAATAAGAAGCATCAGTTCACTTAAGTTAACATTTACAACAATCAGTTCACTTATTGTTAACATTTACAACAATCTCACCACGATCACTAGACTTAACATGTGTGTATTTTTTTTTTCTTTACTCTGATAATCGGCAGTTAATAACGTGTATATTAAGAGTATAAATATTATCTTCAATTGCAGCTTATCCTGAAAAATAAACAACCAGCATACAGTTTAAATGTTGATCTGAAGCTTGGTTGTTCCTTTTTCTGAAATTCAGTAAATTTATCTATGAGTTTCTGCTACTTAGGAAAAAAAATCAGTGTGACACTGCAAATACTTGATGTGGCAATAATATTTCCTTGATGAACTGTGCAGCAAAACTCATTGATGGCCATTTCAAAAATGAGTTTAATTATTTCTAAAGTGAAAATTGATATCCAAAGGTATATTTATTACATCTGCTAGATTTTGATTTTGCTACTTTCGCATTTTTTTATTTTTTTTAAACCATGATATTTTTATATTAATTTATATGCTAATTTATGCTAATGTTATGTTATAAGTTAATACATAAATTAATGTTTATATAATGTTAATTTATAAAATGTCTATGTTACTTGTTATGTTAATTTATGTAATTTATAATGTTGATGTTAATTTGTTAATTTATAGGTAAAAAATGTACTATTAAAAATAAATGTTAATTTATAAGTAAATATTAATTTATCAGTAATACTATACAAAGTATAAATTATTGACTTAATATATTTAAGAAATAAATCTTTCGAAAGCAACAACCTTAGGATTTCTGTTTTCAGTAAACTATTCTTACTCAAACTGTTAAAAATATCTTAAATCCTTACATGTTTCACTGCATAGTATTTTTTGGCCATTGCGAACTCTTTAACAACGTCAACTAAATTATAAATAGGAATTTAATTGCCAAGTTCTGTTCACAACAGCTATTTCACGATACATAGATGTCTTTTGAATGAATAAACTTTAACAAAAAACGTTTGAGGCAAAAAATAATAATAATAATTGAAGATATTACGTTTCATTAAAGCTGGCAATTTTCGATTATATTGGTAGAAAAGTACCACATTCTTGTAAATTCAGATATTGATTCACTTTTTCCTGACTAAATTTTATATCAGTAATAGTAATGAATGAAAAGAAAATGCATTAAAAGCTAAGAATTACAATTTAACCTTATTCCAAGTTTTTAGTCTTAAAACTTTAGATCATAAATATCCGGAAAGTTTTTTTTTTCATTAAAACACTGAATATACATTTTATCAATTATTTTCTCTTCCAACAAGTGATTATTCCCCATTTTATTAATTCTAGATATCCCTATTTTCATTATATGAATGGTAAATCCTTTTTAAACCGATTTTTTAACATTGTAAATTATTTGTATCATAATTCAGGCAAAAAAATCTCTCATTAAAATTATCCACAAAATTTAATCATATTCCAAATTTCAAGTCTGATTACCTTAAGACATAAAAATCTCTGGTGTTTTATTTTAATTAAAATACTAAGTAAATGTTTTATCTGCCGTATCTCTTCCGATAAAAGGTTATTCCCCATTTCATTCGTTCAAAACAACAATATTTTAATCCAATGAATAAAAATAGCCTTTTTAAACGAAATTTTTACCGTTGTAAATTATTGGAATCAGAGATCAGGAGAAAAAAACTATTTCTCATTAAAATATTCCTTTAAATTTAAATTATTCGCAAAATTTATCAACATTATTTATTATTTAAAGAACAAATAGCTTTATTTTCCTTTAGGTTTTTTTTAAATAATAAAGTTCTGTATTTAAATTTAAAAAATAATTTAAACAATTAAATCCAGATTGTTTCTAAAGTGATGAAGTAAAAAAAAAGTATACAATTCAAAAAATTTGGAAAATAATTTATAATCTCTAATTTTATTTTATAGATGAGTGCTTTGAGAATAAATAATTATTATCATTGAATCACCATATATTTTCCAATACATGTCATTTTCACAAATATAGTTATTACCTAGTTTGCTTCAGCTGTTTTCTGACAGAAAAAGGTTAAAATTTTAATAATTCTGTTTAATTTTTTCTATCAATTTTAAACTGGTCCCAACAATATATTTAAAATAATAAAACAGCAGTATAGAAGAGACCAACTTATGCATATAACAAATGTTATAAATGTTTATATCTGTACTGTGCAGGACACTAATGCAAAGATTTCTAAAAAAATTATTCACAAAGTTGTTTACATAATGCAGAATAAGCAGATTATATAGAACCACTTATATTTAAGTGACTTATTTCAGAAATAACTTTTTCAATATTTGTGAAATTTAGGAAATAATTTATATTAATTGTTTTAATAATTGTTAGTAATTTATAGTAATAGTATTTGTTTTTATAAAATCATAAAAAGGAGAATGATGATATTGAATAACAAAAAAGATTTGAAAGTTGCATTCTTCTGATATTTCTTTATTCGAAAAGCAAGGAACGTTTCTTCTTTGAATTTCTGGGAATGAGAACTTCACGTAAACCTTGTAAGTAGTAACAAATTACATCTTTTATACTCCTTCCTTTAAATATTCTGCATTTCTTATAAAACACTTCAATAATTTAGCACTCATTTCTTAAAGATTCTATACATATTCATTTGATGGTTACATTTGATCATTTGGCATTCGTATTTATTGACATTCCCAGTTTATCAATCAGAGATTTATCGACAGTTTTACACTAATTGTAAGAAATTTATAAAATTTTATTTAAATATTAAATAATATTACAAGAAAATTATATGATACAACTCACTGGCTTAATATTGACATACTAAATTATTTTCAGTGCTTTCCTATAAAGTAAAGCTCTTAAAAATGAGAGTATTTTGCATATATTTTTCATTTTAAAGGAGTAAAACCATGACGAAAACTGTTTTGCGATCCTGAGGCCTAGCCTAGCATGAGGTGCTAACCTTTTTTAATCAATCTAAATTGCAACTTTAACCCATGGAGAATTTACAATGCTCAAATGTTAAGAATAAGGAGGAAAAAAAAGACACCATGAAAAAAGTAAATAGCCTCACCAATAATGAGATTATTATGGTATTGTGAACGAGATTTAATATGAGGATTTGAGAATAAGACACAATTTTGTAGTTTCACAATAGAAACTTTCTTTAGCAATGCTCTAAATAAGTAGAAGTTGATAAAGAATAAATATATTCGGATAAATGAAAATTATGTAAAAAATAAACAATTTATGTTATTTATTGTATAACTCTATGACTGAAGATGAGACAACCAGTTCGTAATCGAAATCATTTGCACTACATATTACTCAGGGCCACAATGCTTTATACATTTGTTTGTCAATGTACAATGCATTGTCCATAAAATTAATATAATCCAGAAACTGTAAATTAATATAATTCAGAAAGCTATAATATTAACATACGCGGTTTTTTTTAGTTTTAAGAGATTTTCATCAAAATTTTGTATACATAAGAAACTTTTAATATTCATAATATCTATTTTCAGACTGAAATATTATAAAACTTTGGCTGTTTATTGAAAAATTCACTTCCTGTATTCATTTAATGACTTTTCAAATATAAGCATAAAAATAGATTTAGCAAGCTTAATATTTTATAGCTGATTGATCAAATAAGAGTAAATAGTTTATCTAACTCTTATTATCTTTAACTAATAAGAATGTTATGATGATTAGTTAATACTAGGAAATAAAGCTATGCCATGATTTCAATATTTAAAATAGGCAAGAGTTTTGGATGCATCCTTAGAAATGCCATTATTTTTTTAAGATAAAAATGCTGTTTTAATTAAAGAATCTTTGCTAATTTGTTTTGAAAATAAAGGATCAACTGTGAAGAATGAGGTGAAATGGATGAAAAAAATGCGTTTTCTTAAAACAACATATCTTATTGTTCCTCAGCCGTAAAACCGTATTAATTAAAATTAAATACGTGTATTAAGTATTTTTTTTAGACTTTAACTTTATAATATTTTGGGTTCCCCCCCCCCTTTTCCTTTCTTATTGAATGGAATGCTGGGTTTTTTTATAAATTGACATATAAAACCTTTATTTTCCTTCAAATATATATAAAGAAAGAACTTTTGGTGTTTACTTTTAATTAGCTAAATTTATAAATTCTTTTAAGTATATAGCAATCAAGAAATTTTTGCAACAAACTTTTTAAAAATTAATGAGGATGCAATTAAATACTTTAATCTCTGATGAAATTGATGGAATTCATAAATCTGACACTACAAATTAATTTGCATAGAAATGTATCCATTTTAAATATTCTGCATTCTATTAGGAATTAATTGAAGCCAGATTAAATTAAACATCCATTTACTTTAATAATTGAATTTCCATCGAAGATTGATTTGTGCATATAAGTACAAATACCAATGCTAGTAACTTTCTCTCAATCATAATTACAGCTTTAACCAGAGCAGAAGGACACTTAAAATTGGAAATGAAATGAGTTTCTGAATTTTTTGGATTTTACAGACTTTAATGAATCTAGAAAGAAGTTTATCTTGCATTTTGAAAAGAGCTTATTATGACTATTTGCGAGTAGACGTTTTTTTGTAGAGAAAATTGTAATTGTTGTGTGGATATAGAAGTTGAAAACAAATCAGTGTATATGGATGATCAAAAAGGTCTGCAAAACATTTTCGAGTCCATTTTGCGACGCTTCTTCCATTCCCATGCCAGAATGGATAAAAGAGAACCTTATGTACCAAGTTATATATGTTACAACATGAGCTTTATTTTGAATTACTTTTATCTTGTTGCAGTTAGTCGTATTTTCCAATTCCGTATTGGAAGTGTTTTTGATTGTTTCATTGTTTATAAAGAAGCTCTGTCATATTTAGCATACATTACATCTGTTATCACGTCTTTTTTTTCTGTATACATTATATTTTACTTTTAAAATGACGTAAGATTTCCATACTAATTTATTACATGCAACTTGAAGATAAAGGCGTAGATATCTCTTTGCAATTATTTTCTAATATGAAGTAAAAGGAAAAGATATATAACCGATTCCTATCTTTTAAACATCTATAATTTGAAAATCTGCTAATTCTTTGTATTTGTTCAAATTAAAATTATCAATATATTTATGTGATTTCGACTTAGTTTAACTATGTGTTTGAAATTTTTTTGAAGTATATCTATCGAAACCTATCGAAGAAAAACCGATCTCTATTCTGAAGAGGCTCAATATGCCTATCAATATTTTTTTATCTCTCTTACAATTGTTTTTTCAGAAATGTTTCTTGGGAAGAATGCTTTGAATAGATTTAGTTTGTTCTCATTGAAATCACATAAGTCAGACATCTAACTCTCCGACCCGCCACGAGAGCACGCGGATTTAAACCATAAAAACTGAATGACCAGACCGCCACAACAGCAACATTGACTGGAACTATGGTTGAGTCCTTAGAGCCGTCACGGTACAGCCACGGTACAGCCCTCCCCAAAGGAAGTACGTCCCGTCATCGATGGGAGGAGTCAGATCCCCTACCTATTAGTGTACCCTCTAGGGTGGCGAGATCCAACCACCATGCCGGAAGCATATCATCCTCATTTCGAGGTGCCCCCTGGGGGGGGGGGGGGTTGAAGTCACATAAGCATTTAAGTCATGCGATACGAATATTAGTTATATTTTAAATAGTTTATCATTAGGGCATTTCTACAAAAATGTATTAAAACAAAAGCAATTTTTAAAAATGTTATTAAGTTAAAATAATAAATTAATTTTTGTAATGTATCATTCTGTCATTAAGCTATTCAGTGTTATTTAAAATTAAAAATGAATTGAATAGCAAAAAATGATTTCTTAGAAAAGTAATAGGTGTTACCTGACCAAACAATGAAGTAAATATAAATTCCAAAATCGTTATGAGAAATAAAAAATATTATATATAAAAGAATAGAAATCACGATAAGATTACACAGATACTAGCATGAGCAGAAACTTGTTTATCGCTTTAAAGAATGATGCAAAAACATCTCATGGGTAGTAAACTTTAGAAATGAGGTAATACCATAAAGAAAGCAAAACTTATAAAGTTACAAAATAAATTATCAGATTTCGAAGCCCCTGCCACAGATGTAGACATGAGAAAAAATTCATATTTTTAACTCAAATAATTGCTTCATACAAGTAATTAGAAAATAAAATAAAAGGAAACACTACATGAGAGTTAATTTCAATAATTTTTCAATTGAGGAAAAATAAGTGTAACAAAATAAGATGAGCAACTATTCTTAATTATGTTTCAAATTTAATTTAACTTCTTTTTGCAACAGATGCTTCGAGCCCTCCCTCCCAAAAACTTTTCTAGTAACTGTTATTATGTAACTTAATTGCAGTCTTGAAATATTTTAAGCAGGCTCTATATGTCAATAGCTCAAATATTTTTCCAAATAAAATTTATTCTGCTTATATAATCAGACGATTTATTTTCTGTATATTTCTTTTTAAATAGTTCTAAGAAATTTCATTTTGTAAAAAGACCGTCTTATTAAATCTTTTGCAGTATTATTAATCCATTCTCTTTTTTTATCAGTTTTAATTATTTTGCCTTTTTATGAAATATTTTTAAAATTTAATCTAAATTAAAGTAGAAAAATGTTCGAATATATCATTTCGCTTTAGTTTTCACTTTCAATTACAATTTGACTTTATTTAATATTTCTCGATTTTCATCAGTTCCTTCGGTATTATTTTCCCAAAATTTTTACCCACGCTAATATTTATTAAAAATTATATTTCCTTTCTTTGCAGTATTTCGGATTTTCATTAAGTGTTATTGACTCAAGTGAGTTCAATGAAATTACTTAAGGTAGCTGGATGGTAGTGATTTTTTACAAATTTACAAGAAACAAGTATACTTTTCGTGACTGAGAAACAATTGGCTCTCCGTTATTGATAATCACTTTCCCCAATATAGTAGGGAAATACTTCCTTGTTGTTCCAAATACACTAATTTAAAATTAATCTTTGAAATCAAAGTCCGGTAAGTAGGGCAAACCATATTTAAATATAATCTGCGAAATGACGAAACATATTTTCGATACTTTGAATTATACTATTAGAATAAAAAAAATACCATCTTTTAGCCAAATCATAAATGATACGAAATTTAAGAAAATATTCTAAATCAATAATGTTCTTTCTGAACTGCAGAGATGCTTTTGACTTTCTTATATAGCGATCAACGTGCATCTCATTAACATAACGAAAATATTCTGTCCTCGACTTTTTCGTGTCAGACGACAATATAGAATTTTCTTTTTCCATCCACTGAATTCAACTTCATCTATCGAATGTATTATTTGGGTAGAGGTGCAGAGGGAGGTAATGAACTCTCCAAGGTCATATCAAGTCCTCAAAAGTGAACCCTTTCATTTCTCTTTACATACACGAATTGCTACTCAATATTTATCATTTTGTATTTCATAGAACAATGAATAAAAATCTTGATTTTCAACGAATTGTATCCATATTTCAACGCCGACTTACAATTTGGATCACAAAAACGTCTTACCAAACTTGACTTATCTTTGTGTTTTTGAGTTTCCACGTTTACATATATCTATATACAAATAAGGAAGGAGACTGGTGATATGTTTGAACGCCAATAGATAAAGCATTGAAATATTAAGAACTGATTTATTTTGGGATTTTTTAGAGACTTTATTATTTGTGGATGTTTTGATGTAAGCAGTCGCATTCTGTAGACGTATGGATAATGTTTGATATCATAGTCACATACCTAAAATCTATTCTTTGCATTTTAAATATTTAAGCAATTAATATTCCACGTGTCCAAGTCAATAAATCGCAGCCCTGAATAAATATTGCGATTTTAAACGAGGTGAGTCAGTCATTTATTTGTTATAATATTCATTTATTTAAGTCTGACTAACTTTATTCATCATTTTGCATCTGATTCGTATATATTTGGTTTCAATTCTCAGAGACGGTTATCCTTTGACGCTTTTGATACAAAATGAAATAAATATCTATGTACTAAATTACAAATGGGATAAGGACCGGCATAACCTGCTTAGTAAGGCGTTGGGTTCGTATCCCTTGAATTGTGAGTTCGCCCGCATAAATCTGTCGTCGCCACAAAGTCCTCTAAGTCGAGACAATACCACTGGGGACCGAGAATCAGAGGTGATGGTTCTCTGATTCAGGTATAAATTGGTTGAATGAATTGTATGAATGAAGTCCACACCGTAAAAAGAGTTGTGACGCTTGAGTAGCTAAGTCGCACTCTTGACCCTAGATGGCGCTCTCTCGGCTTAACATCGCTGAGATTATCAGCGGGCTCGTCTACAAGTGCCGTTAGAAACAACATTATAAATGTAAAAAAAATTCTATGTACTAAATTTTTATCTATCTACCTACCTCTACGTTTCTGAATTATCATGTTCACTGTCAGACAGATAGACTTACCTTGACTAATATTGTGAGTATTCAAAAAATGGTTCATGAATTAGTTTTGAAGCACATATCCCAAATGAAAAAAAAAAATCTCATACCTGTGTAATTTTTATGCCACTGTCTGAAATAAAGTCAAATGTAAGGCTTTACTTACTAAAAAAGAATTTAATATTTTAAAGATTACAGTTATTCTTTTAAATTCTTAAGTGTTTTGCACTTTAATAATTTGTAATATTGTTTCTAGATGTTTTAAAAATCCCGATTAATGCCATTAATTATGCCCTTTAAAGTTTTGGAAAAAATATCTCTTCTAAATATAAAATTAATTAATTTAAAGCTATATAATAATTCTCAAAGGGCTATAGTATCCATTTACAATGAAGATAATTAATGATATGATGATGAATCTGAAGAAATTAATAAAATGAAACTGCTTACAATAATGAATTACAGCGAAAGAAAAGCTTTTGGGAAAAACATAAACTCAATTAAGTGGGATTGATTCTAAATTTAACTTCCTTCTTGAAACACTTTTAAATAATTAGTGCAACATCTTTTCGGGACTCAATATTTGAAATGATTTACTATCTTTATACTCATAATTCAAACAGGAATATTGAATACAATCCATTGTAAATTATTTTAAAGAGACCTAACTAAGGATTTAATTAGGAAGTATTTTAATTCACCTTCGATGATGTAATTTTTATTTTGCTGTTTAAAATTTGGACAGATCATTTTTATTTCATAAGTAAAGTGGCGGATTAATTATAAGAAGACATTACCTGATTCTAAATATGGCAACTATAATCTCTCATTAAAATTAATGACTTCCTTTTAAAAATTTTTATTTATTTAATGAAAATTTAATTATCACTTTTTTCGTGAAAGAACAGCTTTGATGATAATTTAAAAAAATATTTCAGTTAATGGTATCTCATTCAAAGTTTATTGCGATAATGAAATTAAATTTTCTGAAATTACTTATTATATAAACGATTTCAAGATTAGAAAAAATATTAAAATGTCCAAAGGAATTTTCTTTTGCCATGAAACAGTAATGCTTTTGATTATTAATATTTAAAATACTAAATTCTTCTGAAACATTCAATGACTACTGATAAAAGTGAAAAGCACACTTTCGTTTTAATTTAGACTTGAAAAGACACTTTATTAAACAAAATATTTATTGTCGGCTTACTCTTCCTATTTGGAGTACCACAAAATCAAACATTCTTTACAGTAACACGGCTCAAGCTGCAACAGTCTGATTAGTAATGTTATGAGATAGAATTGTCTCCATTCCAATGACGCGCCACATTTTGCAAGAAACGCTTCATGTTTTCAGGACAATAACCGCTGAAACAATCGCAAGTACTTAGTTAGGGATTGATCACTACTTCTGAGAATATAACACTGATAATGACAAAAAAAATAGGATGTCACATTTTTTATTTATTTGTATGTTTATATTTCTTGTCATTTGGTATCTTTATTATAAGCCACAGCGGTTTTGTCCTATAATATATATTGACGCAGCAGGAGGAAAAATTCTTGTGACTACCGGCTCTCGGAAGTTTTTATGTCTTAATTATAGTGAATTTTTTAACCTGACTTCCAGGAAAACTTAACACTTCTAAAAAATCGATTCAATAAAACATTTTTACATTTTCAACCAATTTTGTCACCTATTTGTCATTTTCCGCTCCAATAACCCGCAATGGTAAGAGCGCACATACACGCACAATCACTTTTATGCTTATTAACGGTCTCCGTAACCCTGTCTAAGAACAAATATATTGTTAAAATAGAAACCTGAAGTTAATGCATACTATTATTTAGAAAAAAAAATATGAAGATCTATTCAAAATGTTTAAAAAGAGAAACTTATCAAGAACAAATCATTTACGCAAATACTTGCGTGTAAGCTTCTATTTCTATTCTTTTCGAGCTTCTAGTTCAGTCATATTTAAAAATACAGCAACATTTTTAAATTTAAAACTTTTACATTTTATCTAATAAATAAATATCAAAAATATATTGATGCTTTGGCGGAATACGATGTATAAAGTAAATTATGAGGGTGGTTTTTAAATCTTGCACATATATTTGATAGGTCATAAATTCGTGCAAACTTCAAAAATTCTTAGTAAATGATAGTTTTATCGACAAAAAAAATTCAGTTTTCGCGAACTTGATCAGACGGACAATAAATATTTTTCCCATGAATAAAGTTTTTCAAAAAAAGCTTTCACTTTGTTAAATATTTGAAATCAGATCTAACAAATTCAATTCTATTTAAAAAAAAAACTCACACACTAAAATTTAAACAGAAAAAAAACATGTTATAGTTAATTATGCCACCACATTAATATTATGTAAGAATATAAATTAGTTGTTAGTTAATTGTTCAGTAATTTTTGGAACAAAAATGCAGTTTGAATTCCTTTTAGATTAAAATATTAATTTGAAAGTCTAAATTAAACCAAGCATACTGATCATTGTTTAACAAACACTTAAAAAAATTAAATGTCGCTAATGTAGTTGTCAACACAATATGAATTCTGTTACACATAATTTGCACAGTGTTTCTAATAGGCAGTAATGAAATTTTCCTACAATCAGGCCCTCTCACCAAGTGATTTTTATTTCTTCGGATCGTTGAAGAAGTGTCTAACAGTTTTTCATTCCAAAATCGTCAATAAAGCTCTAGATATCTTTGTTAAATGGATCCGTAATCTGGAACCTAATTTTTTTCTATACGGCTTCTATACCAATAGATTGGTTTACCGATGGCACAAATGTTTCAAAAACCTTGATAATTATGTGGAAATGTTATATTTACCAATATCCTTCTACTTTTATTTATCTGTCTGATGTCGCGAATAAATCTTTTCTATCAAATGATTTCTTAAGTTTTGAATCAGAATAAAATATTTGTCGTGGTATATCAAGCTTCCTAATTGAAGACGTAAGATTATATATAAAATATGCCTCTGCATTTCCGACTCTTTATCTATTCCCATTATTGATGAAGCACCAAGATACAGAATGATTTGATATTCAGAAGGACAAATGAGCTTAATTAAGTACAAAATTCGCCGCTGAGAATTCATTAAGATAATCGAACACATAAAATGAAATTCACACTTCGAACATTCGGCGAAGAAGTTATTTAATTCCCTTGAGTAAGTAGTTTTGGAGGAAGATCTTTCTTTGCATACAAGGATGCGAAACCGAAATTGAAAAGAGACCGTCGCTGCTAATTAACGCTTTGCAAAGCTGCCTGCTTTATGCATATTAAACTATTGTTTAATTCGAGGTATTTGGAAATAGGAAACATAAATTTCTCTTTTTGAATAATATGCTGCAGAGTGTTTAGAAAAATGTTTATTTCTTTCAAGTGAATTTTGAGGCATAATAAATCATGACAAATTATATTGATGATAATCTTTCTTTCACATAATAGTCTCTTGTAAATAGTTCTATATTTGCAATACATGCTTAATTTTTCACTATGTTTTATTTGTTTTGCTATTATTATTTTATATTTTATTTATAATATTCTTTGTCAGTTTTAAATTATTTTTTCATTTTTATATTCTATTTCTTCCATACATCTAAAAAAGGCATTTCCTGATGGAATTTTATTTTAATTTCCGATGTTCTAATGAACTGGCCATCAAGTTTCTGCATTTCAGATAACAATACATTATTTTTATATTTTTCGAACATATCTACTCGTAAAGTATTTTGTATGATTTTAATTTTGATTCCAAATAAAAAAAATCCATCCGATTAAAAATTAAAAATATTTATAATAAGGAACTACTGATATATTGAAGCTGAAAAACCGAAAATAATAAAAAAATATTTTTAAAAAAACATTTTTTACTACTGTACAAATAAGTAAAATATTTTTTTTCGGAAATCTGGAGATGCTAAAATTAAAATATTCATTTTTATTCAAATGAAATATAAATTCGTTTTCATTCAAATTCATTTATCTTTCAAATTATTTTATTTGAAACCATGAATTTTCATTTAAAACAAGGATAAACTACCTGCTATTAATCTGAATAATTTTGTTTAATCCAAAGTAAAAATTAACTAATGTAAAATTTAATTTTTAAAATTGTTTCCGTTTTTTAAATACGTTCCTATCTTGTATTTTGAGAAACCCTAAATGATTTATTCTTTAACACCCTTCGTTCTGTCAAAAAGTTTTCTATGTAAGTGTTTTTGAGGATAAAAAAGCAATATTTAACTTTTCATTATTGAAAAAATAAAATGTATGCACATTGCATGGTCATTTGTACTGTTTGCTTTGAAATTTAATAATCACATTTCTCTATTTGTAATATTATATACTCTGTTCGTTAGTCAGAGAAACGTAGTTGAAATTGAAGGTATGATATTATACAGCTCACAAGGGAAATTAATTAGAATTGGATCAAAATAGTAAAGGAATGCAGAAACCAAAAGTAAACAGAGATTGATTAAAATAGACAGAAATTGGAGAACTAATATGCACTCAAAATAATTAAATTAATAATATCAAAACATCATATACTGAAGAAAAGACCAAAGAATGAAAAGCAATATACACTGGTGTGCAAAACTTAAGCAACAGGTATGTTTTTTGCCATAACTTCA
>JAPMOR010004627.1:62409-99182 GCA_026543865.1 Argiope aurantia
GGTAGTTCATTTTCTTAACAGGATAATGAAATCCAAGTTTCAACTTTTTTAAATCTAAGCTCGAAATCTAAGCTCGAAAAATCTTATTAAAACTATCAAAACGTGCGACACTCCTTTAATAATTTTTTTCAAGACTTCTCTGCATTTGTTAAGGAATTTTTCACTTATTTTGTCACATGTTGTTTATTTAGAAAAACGTTGCTTGAAAAAGTCCTCAAAAATAAATTTTTCTTTATGTGAAGAAAGAAAAGAATACTTCTCCCATGTATTCAATGTTTTTTTAATTAACTGCACCTCTTTGAAGAAACGAGAAAGAAAATACATTCATATTATCATAAAAAGAAATGCTTAACAACTCCATCACTAATGATGTGCGGAATTTTTTCTAGATTAACATATTTCTCTGCATTTAAAAAAAATTAAACTTATTTGTTGTCATAAAAATTCTGATTTCCTTATTCTGGTTCTCTTTAAATACTTATTTTATTCAAAAAAGTGCTTCTGGTTTCTGAATGGAATAAATTATTCTTGTTGTACTGGTATTTAATTACCAGTACTACTTTTGATATCATATTTCATTCAAAATAAATTTCAATTCTCGAACATTTCACATTTCCATGAAAATTGTAAATGCTATACCGGAAGAACTTCTACTGATAATGAAAATTGATTATTAAAATTTGAAGCTAAATTTTTTTAGCAAGCAAATTTTTTACTTTTAAAAATGTTAGAAAATTTAAGTAATAAAGAAGAAGGTGTTGTTCTTCTTCACAGATTACGACTTACAGATGTTATCTACACCAAAATAATTAAAATGTTGATATCTTGTTTTTTTAAATTTCTCTTTTAAAATAGACTGTTAGCAAAATTAAATTAAAATTAGTTACTAAATCATTTATATTAGTTAAATGCTAATACAAATGATTCAGATTCATCTTTCCCTTACACCCACATATGTAAGGTAAATGAAAGAAGAAAGTTCAGCTAACAGAAAAATAAAAAGGTAAAATCTGTTTGATGCGATATTTTTTAGAAAATATCCTACTTTCCCATTTACTGGTATCACAAGGCATGAAAATCAATAGTTTTTGCATGAAATATAGAATCAGAAAAAAAAAGAGAAATTTCAAAACTTAAAGATATTTTAAAATGTTCCAAAAATTTCACTTATGCCTTTTCTAGTGTATATTTCAATTTCTTATATCATAACTCTTTTAACATTTCATGGTATTTTTACTAATAATTAAAATAAATGCATTCATAAGTTTATATCTATATGTGGGAAATTTGCACAGATATATTTTAGAGGCTAAAAATCTGCACTATATATAATTTTTTTAATTTTTAATTCAATAAAAATTGCTATAATTTGAATGAACAATTGTACAAAATCTCTTTCTGATGGTAGTAATTCGATTGTTATGCAAAGTTTCCTTAAATTTAACAATTTTTTTAAATGTGTTTTTTGCATGATTTTAACAAAAGATTTTATTTTTGAAAGGAAACTCAAGCCGTTTTCTTTTCTTCATTAACAAAACTGTTGAAGCTCAAAGCACACAGTTTTCTAACACATTTGAAAATTAAGGAGGAAGAATTACTTTTAAAATTTGTGTGATTTACATAAAAAAGGGGGAAATTGAAATTACAAAAGTTAAATTATGGATGAAACAAGCAGTTAAATTTTTAATAGAACTGTGAAATGATATGTTTTGATTTCATTAGGATGGTTCATACGCACAATAAATAAAACATATGAAAGTCTATTAAAATAACACGGCTTTCGATATCTCCTCAATGCCATGGTGATTATTTTTTCTTGGACCGAATCAGAAAAAACGCACATTATGAATAATAAATTTGATCATGACTTCCAATAATCCTGACATACCAGTTTGCCACAAACTAAAACAACATTGGAAGAAAGAGTTGTTTTTGACAGTGTATTTCTGTCTACAAAGGAACATAGACCCACGATGCCCCTTCTACCAAAAAGCGCTAGTAGCATTTAAACGGACCAGGGATTATTAATGACATCACTCTGAATTCGTTTTTCTCCAGCAATAAAAATTTAAATATTCTCCAAATTAACCTCGGCCGAACTAAAGCAGCAACCAGCAACACCCTGCTGTGGTACAATTGAAAGCGGACATTCTCTTGGTACCATCCACATCAAATAAAGCTGCAATTTTTATTCCCCAAACCATACATAAAGCAATTACAGTAGCTAGATTGGAAAATACTGTAGCAATCAAACTCCACACTGACAACAAAACTATAACACTCATTTCGGCTTATTCTTCTCCAATAGCGGATATCATTGAAACTTTACAAGAGATCCAGGATATTATGAGAATGCTACCAAATGAAAACTTCCTTGTAGGAGCCGATCTGAATGGTCACAATCCTCTTTGGGGATATTATCGCACCAACTTCAGGGGTGTTGCAATAATGGATTTCCTACTGGCTAATAACCTTTTTATCAACAGTTCGTCAGATGCCTCACCTACCTTCACAAGAAATACAGATGTGGGTTTGCCCGATTTGACATTCGGTTCACAGGAAATAATCACAAAGGTAGCCTCTTGGGAAGTTCTCGAAGAACCATCGTTTAGTGATCACCAATTTATTCAGATAACAAAAAAAACAATAATTACTAGCCACATCTTCAATAGGTTTAAAACCCTCCATGGGAACCATAACAAATTCCAGAAACAGTTTCAGTTTCATGTCGAAGAACTAATTAATATAATCAAGAACTGCAATACGCAACAAGAATTAAATGAATTTACCTCCCTTCTTCAAACAACAATAATTCAAGCTTGCAATAAAACATTTAAAATAAAGAAACATCCACTGACTGAAAACCCAACTTGGTGGACATATAAATTAGAAATAGAAAAGAAAAGAATTAAGGCATTGAGGCGAAGGGCCCAAAGATCAAGTTCGGAGGAAAGATCAGAAAAATATTTGCAGTGGAAGACAGAAGCCAAAAAATATATGAAGAAAGTCAAGCGAGCCAAAAGCGTTGGTTGGAAAGATTTTTGCACTGAAGCTGCAAATCCATATGGGAAACATTTTAAAGCTGCCTTTAGGAAAACAATTCATCCATCTCAACTAACAGTCTTGCACAATATCAATCCAGAAGGAGGACACCAGAAAATAACTCAGGATATATTAGAACAATTTTTCCATTTCCAAATTCAACTCCATCTTTAAAACATGAAATTACCACCACTGCTAATGATTGCCCTTTCACTGAAAAAGAAATACCACAGGTCATTGATAATCTCCCTCACGGAAAAGCACCAGGATATGTCGGAATTGATAATCTAATTCTAGAAACAATAAACAAACATTTCCCGACCCTCTTCAAAGAATATTTTAATAAATGTTTTTCGCTAGAAAAATTCCCGGATCCATTTAAAATAAGCAATATCATCCTATTTCAAAAAACTGGAAGAGACCCTAAACTAGCCACGTACAGACCAATAGTTCTCTTGCCTACTATAGAAAAAGTTCTAGAAAAATTACTCACGTAACGTCTTATTTTTTTTTCTAGAATCAAATAAACTCATCAACAATAATGAGTTTGGATTCCGTGAGAGAAAATCTATAGATGCTGCTCTTAAGAAGTTTGTACAAAAAATTTATAATGGAGAAAGGGAAAAAGACAATATTCTGGTTCTTTCAATGGACATCAAAGGGGCATTTGATAATATCCAACACCATTCAATAGTTAAATATCTAGATAAACTCCAATGTTTAAGAAAATTTCTCCAAAATTTAAGAAACCAAATTTAAGAATTACTCCATATTTAAGAAACATCTTTGAAAACTTGCTACATGCCAGAAAAATAATCCTCAACGCACAAGACGGCTAGGCCATAAGACAACAGAAGCAAGGCTGCCCCTAAGGATCGTGCAGTGGTTCAGCTCTGTGGAACTTGGTGGTGAATGATCTGCTTAGTAAAATCTGGCCTGCCCATACAACTATCCAAGCATTCGCCGATGATTTTGTTTTGGTCATTAAAGCCAAAACAAAAGAAAATCTAAGATAAAATACACAAGAATCAATAGCACAATTCGTATTCTGGGCTGACATAAACAATCTAGAAGTGTCCACGGAGAAATACAACTTTATTCTGTTTAGTAAATGGGTAGGAAGACCCAGAATCTATTGGCAGGGAGAAAGAATAAAGCAGACACATGCCATTAAATGTCTAGGTGTCCATATTGATGATAAATTAAATTGGAATACAAATCTCAAGCATTTAGCATTGAAAGCGCAACAACAACAATTCAATTTTCTCAAAATAGCTGACAAATCCTCGGGAATAACACTTCGACACAGAAGGATTTTGTATAAGAGAGTCATTGAAAGGATGCTTGCACACGGAGCAGGAATTTGGTGCCTCCACCCAACGGTTCGATTAGCAAGAAAGCTCTCTTCGATCGAAAGAGGCTTTCTGTTAGGAATTACGGGAGCATACAAGACCACGCCTACTGCAGCACTTCAGGTTATCATCGGCTTGCCACCTCTTCATCTGCAGCTTCAGATGATGGAAAGAATGACTGAACTGTACAGACTTCGTGGAATCGTACATGATATGCCACACATCAGCCCATACGAGTATGAACACAGAGCTACGGGCTGGACGTTACATCCTTCCAAACATTTCCAATCACATCAAATTTCGTTGGAAGACGGAGGGTCTCAGAATTTAGTACTCGGGATCTATACCGATGGATCAAAATCCTCAGCAGGAGTTGGGGCTGCATTTTGTGTCATGCAGGATGCAGTGACTATACACCAGTGGTCAACCAGCCTATTGAAAGAAAACACGGTCTTCCAAGCTGAATTACTAGCACTCAATAGAGCAGTCAAATACGCAACCTCTCTTCCTACATCAGATCCAGTTACTATTTACGTCGACAATAAAGCAAGTATACAAGCCTTAAGTTCTCCAAAATCCAATAGCCAATTGGCAAGAGATACATTTACCCTTCTTCTTGCAAATCCTCACATTAAAATCTCATGGATCAAGGCACATGTAGGCTATGAAGGGAATGAAGCGGTGGGCAAACTAGCCAAAACAGTGGCTAATGCTAATCAAGATCGGAATGTAATGAAGCTTCCAAGATGTCATCTGAAGAACATCCTCCAAACCGATATGATGACAAGATGGCAAAAGGAATGGGAAGAAGGCAAAACAGGCCGCTCCACTTTCAACATAATACCGAAATTTCTCTCTACGTGGCCAACTGGAACAGAGCGGATGTCCTTTTCTTCACTGGACATGGCTCATTCCCGACATACCTACACAGATTCCATCTGGCCAATTCTCCTTACTATAGCTGTGGGGATATAGGATCCCCAATTCACTATGCCACCGAATGCCTACTGACTGTCTCATGGCACATCAGACATCCAGAAACAAGTCTCGAGGAAGAATGGTACAGGAGAGTTGCATCCAATACCCTTTCACGCGGAAATATCCAATCCATAGTAAACCATATTCATAAATACCAAGATCTCTTCAAGACTACACAATAGCTAAGACCAGAATGCCTCTTGTCAAAATCAGCCGAAATTATAACTTCAAAAGTCCCTCAAAAGTTCAGTTCTCACGAAGGAAATCAAAACCACAAGACTCAGACGGACGTTACAGATTTCTGACTCTTCAGTGATTATTTTTATGCTTATACATGTCATACAGATGTTCTCAATGTAATTTATCAATTTTTTCAGTTTTTAATTTCGTTTTCCTGTAATTTCAACCCATAGTGACCATTTGTTTAAGTATTCTTGTCCCCTCCATCCAGTTATTACTTCACCAAAAAATTAAATACAGTCGCGTAGGATTTGACACCGATGGGATTCTCTCTGGAGAACCCTGGATGGTCTGTCGTATCTTTCTTTCTACCAACAATTTCTTTCTTTCTTTCTTTCTTTCTTTTTCCCCTTCCATCTTGTGCTCATCCAAATGGTTAGATAACTTAGTGTTATAGGCACCGGGGGCACAGGATGGCGTTATGTTATGTCTACAAAGGAATAGATTTTTAATTTATTAGAGAAAAAAGTAGAATAAATTAAACTTCATATTATCACCATTATACTTACTATTTCATTGCTACAATATTAAACTAGTGATATAATTTCCAGTCATCACTTTCGTGATTCTTTTAATTGTTTGTCTCATAAATTTAAAGTAATTTTCAGGTAACTCAGATAGAGTTTTAAGATTAGTTTTTATATTAATGGTATCATTATTAAAAATGCATATATATAAGAAATTATTTAACAAATTTAAGCTGTGAGATTAATATTGACAATTATTTTTTAATATTCTTAATAAATTAAGGAGAAATCTTTTATTTCTTTATGAAAATCCCATACTTTTACATAAATATTTTTGTTCCGAAAATTTGATTAACATTGATTGTAAAATATGCAAAATAGTTTCTCTTTTTTCCTCCTTCTAAAAATTTGTGTATTGTTATCCAATTTTAAATTAGAGAAATATGTATACCCAGTATCGTTAATTATATTTTCACTTATGCCTAAAGGTTTCTTTTTTATCTTAATATCCACATATTTCGTGCTTGTAAAATGTATACAACACATTTTTTCACCGTTTTGTATCGAATATTCTTCCATATCCTACGTAAAATAAAAAGGAATTCTTAGAAATTGCTAAGTTCTTTTCAAAAATACCGATATGAGTTTTGATTACTATTTTTTATTCAATCATTTCATAGGCTACAATATATTCATTGCATTTAAATCTGACAGACATTATCAAATTTTTAACAATATAAATCACCATTAAAGCATCATCGCTTAATATATCATTCTCTGATTAAATATTTATGTTTCATTAAAATTATAATACAGATAGTTATGCAGTTTACTTTTAAAATTTAAAAAACATTTTCATCATTGTAATTGATTCAGAATACTAAAGAAGGCTTCATGTTAAAAATACCTTAGCAAAATAATGTATTCTCTTTTTTTTAAGGTTAGTTAAAAGGAATATTAACAGGTTCCAATTTATATTTTAGAATAATTTTTTTGCTAATTATAGAATTTAGGTTTTTTCTGCTTGAAACTTTAGTAAGTGAAAAGCATTGCAAAATCCTGTTTTTAAAGCTATTGAAATTTGAAAAAAGAATATTAGATGCTTATTTTGAAATTTTATTGTTTAGAATCTTTATTATGAGACGCAGAGGATATTTTAAGCTAATTTTAGAAATTTTGTGAGCATACCCATTACTATTTTTTCTTTAAATTGAACAGAAGACTTCAATTAATTTTATTTGCTATTTCTCGATTTTTATTAATATTTTCAGAAAGCTAAAAATTTCTTATTCTTTTCTATTTTTGTTCAATAAAATTGTATCGCTAAAACATTTCAAATTGCTTCCATTTTCTGTTATTACATATTTCTGACTACTTCTTATAGTCAATGCACACTCAAGTCAGGCGAAGTTTTAATTTAAATTTATTTCGCAGATGTAAAATCTTTCACCTATAGTACATTTTTATTTGCACATAAACCTAAACGGTATTAATACCTACTCAATTTTTTAAAATAAATAAAATTAGTTTTTATCAGATTACCACAAAAAAATAATTGCTACTGGGATAGTTGAAAATGTTTTCTCCTTTATCTAATAATTTTAAAGTTCTTTCATTATTGAAGCTGATCAGGTATTTATCTTTTCATTTATTTTCTTGCCCCCAATATTACACAAAAATGAATGGCTAGAATTAATATTTTTAAATTTGAACGTAAATTTAACAATTTTCTTTTTTACAATTTTCAATTTTAAAAAATGTATTCCATCATTCTTTGATGTTTCAGTTTATTCCGAAAAAGAATTTTATTTACATGTTCTTCAAAATAATTAATTTTTTCACGAATCTAAAACAAAAAGTAAAGAATGATTTATGAAATGAAAAAAGAATCAAAAGCATTTTTTTCAAAATATTGTATCTCGATGTAAATTTCAAAGGCATTTAACTTTTCAGCATCTGAATTTCTGAAATCTGTATTCAAATATATATTATATATTTAGTTTATATAACGAAATAAGATTGAAATCATGCGATTTGTTATTTACATGTAATAAAAATAACAATTGTAATTAGTAATAACAATTACAGTATTGACAATAATAAATTTGTGTGATATATTTCAGCACTGTAGCTGTAATAAGTAAACTGAAAGAACGAGAAAAAAAATACCTTATTGAAATACTTTAAAAAATCTTATTTTAAAGCTCTGTTTTGATTAAAAAAATCTGATAACCATATTATCCACAAATATCAGAAAATTTCAGAAACTTTTCATAATTCGAATTCATTGATTGAATATAATCCCTGGATTTAAATTCACCCCTGCCAATTGTAATGAAACAAGCCATATCAAAAGCAATAATAAGTCATGCATTTCCCAATTTTGCATTATCTCTCTCAGTATTATTAAGCAACTTTATCTGAAAGCTTTTGATAAAGGAATATTGTCAAAAGTAAGATTTGACTTGGACATAAAACTTGGTCTATCAAAAAAAATCTGAATTCTTAAACCTAAACCAATTCCTATGAATATCTTATTATATAATTCGCGTCTCTCAGAATATTCTTGTCGTCTATCTTTAACAGTCGATTACTAATATGTCTTGGAATTTTGAATTGCAATAATAATTCTTTTTGTTGTATAAAAAAAGAATTTCTAGAAGATAAGGATATAAGACATGTCTGTCAAAACATAAATTGAACTTTTAACTCTAAACCCTTTCCTGTGAATATTTTTTGATATAATTCGTGTTTATTAAAATATTCTCATCATTTATTTTTAACATGCTGTTACTAGCATATCTTGCACTCCTGAATGGCTTTTAGTAATTCTTTTTAATTGCATCAAAAAAAGAATTTGTATTTGTTTACCCAATCAAGGAGGATTTTCTTCTTCCTCTTCTATTATTTTAAATCGTTGTCTTTTCGAAGTGAAAGTCCAATGTTCCCAGTATTTAACATCATGTTCCAATATTTGCATCTGTAAATAGTCAGTGTTTAACATATGGAGGATTATGCATTTCTAATATCATAAACAAAAAACTGTATGTACAAATATGGAGAATAACTTTTAATAAAGAATGTCCTTAGAAATTGTTCATAGAGATCCAGAAATTTCTGATGATATTATTATAATATATGTTCATCTCTTCGGTTGAAAGACTAGGCATAGATTCCCTCGAAGTATCACCCTTTAAAAGTTGGTATTTAATGTTGAAAAGGGCAAACTTGTAAGGTATGTCTTTTTAATTGATTTTTTTAAACAATTGGGTCCAGCTAAATGCGATGATCTCTAAAACTTTATCAAAACGTTTCAGTAACGCAATTTACCAATTGTATAAAAATTTCTCATAACGTTGTCCATCTTCCATTTTTGAAATCTATTATAAATTGTACAATGTACAACACAATAGAATATACTTTTCAATATTTTATATGCAGAAAAAGAAAACGAGATAAAATTAGGAATGATTTAAAACTAATTCAAACTATTACAATTTAAGTCTTTGGGTTATGAAAGTAACGATACTTAATTAGTCTCTGAAGTGAATTTTAAACGCAGACAATTTTAATTATTCTTTGTTATTGCTAAAGGTTTAGATTTAATGTGAATGATTTTAATTTGTAAAATATGAATAAACAAGTTAAATATGAAGTTTGAAGCTCTTTTACTATAATGTACTCATTCAATAATGTACCATAATGTACTCATTCAAGGATAACGATTCCTAAAATTGTTATAAGGACTTTATTTTTATGTTTTATTTGTTAGATAAAAAATGCAGAAATGATTCAACCAAGATAAAAATATAAATGAAATTAATTTTTTAACATCTTTAATATTCGTACATGATTATGGACTATTACATTTACTTTTAGCATGAAATTGCTAAAAGTGAAAATAAGACTCTCCAACAAAAAGTCTTCTGTATTTTGCAGTTTGTAAAATGTGAATCTACAAATACAACTCACCATGCGTCGCTTAATAGAATTGTCTATCCCGTGTGATGATAACATAATACATAATGTCATCAGTTTTCAAACACAGTATGTCCTTGCAAATGGGAAGTATTGCTTGAAGGAAGAAATTATTGAACTCATCAGATAGTTGTTCGAGCAAGAAATGAACCCGTTTTCCTTTAGAAAAGTAGAAATAATTGAATATATGTGTTTCTACTATTTTCTGACAAATCGAAATTGTTGAGAAATCGAATCAATGCAATTGTTTTATGAACTATTCCCGATATGCTCCTTCGTTAATCAGAAAATCTAGTATTCTACTTAGATGTTCCCACTGAATATGTGTAGAAAATAATACTAAACTGATCAGTTTATGAGAAGAATGTGCATATTATCCAAACATGTACCATGTGACGGAACTTCCATTGTGTATTTATAAAGGAAAAAAGTGTCTGAATTGCAATTTTATTACATATAATATAGTTATATAAAGTCCATACATGTTCTTTATTTTTCCAAAATGTTAAATCCATTTTAAATCCTAAACTGCATACTGAAAATGCTCTCTAATTTAATTTCGCTTGCAAAAATAAAATATATATATATATATATATGGATAATCTTACATCTTTTAATTGATATTTAAAAATTTACAGAATGAATGCTTTCCTTCTGTTTAATTTATTTATTTGTAAACTAAGCTGTTTATTCATTTAAGTCTCTAATTCACTCAAAAGATAAATTATAAATTAGCTTTGGTACCAAGACAACACATTCATCTACTGAGATGCTGAAACACTTAAAATGGGCAGCAAGTCGCATGGAAATAATATGGTTGTAGAAAATGTAATTATGCTGAATCTTGAACATGTTTTCTCATACATTAAGAAGAAAAATAAATGCGAAATATTTATTTTTTTTGATTTGCGATCTAACCCGGGCTTATCAAAATAGACTTGCCTGATATCACGCAGTTCTGATGCCACATCCGCAAATTCTTCAATGCCATACACTACTGTGTAAAGCTTAAACAACAAAATAGTATTTCAATATAAAGTCATAAAGTTATATAAGAGCGTTGTTTGAAATTATTGCCATGAAAAGCTAACTCAGTAGAAAGGTGTTGCTTACGGAAATATCCGGACCATGATGTCATAGATGACGCGAAGTAGCTTAAAATGCATAAAGATAATACGCCTAATATAACTGGTTTGTGTATGGGTGTGCTCTCTACCATTATACATACATTGACTCTCTACAGATACCAGATTCATTCATTAATATCTACAAAACTTATTTCAAATATATTTCGTAAATATGGATTGTACAACTAGGAATGGGTTTTTTTAGGAGAATATAGTTGGATTTATTATATTTAATGAAAGAATCAAGCCAAATTTTGGTGTTACTTCGTTAAACTATTGTTGCACAAAAGTGATTTTTACATCTCTTTAAAATCCAAAAAATTATATTTTAAATAGAACCAGTTTATATGAAATGTACATTTTTTCTGAAATTTGGCAATATTAAGAATATTTGTTAGTATTACTTTCAATGCTACAGCTACAACTTTCGACTCAACAGTTATGTTTTTAATGGCATATGATCTATGGGACTTGACATCATTATGAAGGTTCATTCATATAATAAAACAAGTGTAAGGCTCTTAAGATAACACGCTTTAATGTTTATTTCAAATTCGTATTTAAAAATAATGTTTTTAAAAAAATCATGATCGTCAATATTATGAATAAGAGATTCATTAAAAATTAAATATAACCAATATTCGAGGATCGAACCACTCAAAGAAGGCGCCAAGTTTTTAATAATTTTCTTATTTAATTACGTTAAGAAAAGGAAAAAGCTTGCATAATCATTTCATTTAAGAATTCAAATATTAGGTGAATTAATAGAGCTTAAAGACGTTTTATTTTGTAGTGCCTATTTGTAATCTGATAAAATCTTTTATGTTATATTTGATATGCAACTAAAATTTGTATTTCTTTTAAAAGACATTTTTTTACCATTTTTCCATATCGAATATTTTACAAAGAAGTTATGCCTTGTAAACTTAAAGACATTAATGGAAGAGTCTGAGAAAATATTTGCAATTAGAATGTCTTCTTAAAGTCATAAACAATGTATCTTAATCTTTTTAAAACAATATTTTGATTGATAAGTATTTTAATTTTAAATATTTAGGTTCTTTTTTAATTCAAAGAAGAGATGAAATGCCTTTTGAGAAAGAACATTAAATCCATATCAAAATGTCTAAAAACTAAAATGTTAAATTACTTCCACGTTTCAATGCTTTTAAGATTTGTGTCTTTATAAAGAAAAAAAATGCCTTTAATGATTTGATGAATTTCAAACACATCCAACTTGAAATAAAATATTCTTTGAAAGTATAAAGTGACGATATATATAAGAAAACTAAAAGTATGCTTTCTCAAGTTTCATTAGCTGTAATCTATTTTTCATCTTACCAATTTCATTAAAAGCTGATTTAAAATTTCCAGCTATTTTAGTCGATGTTCTTTACCTTTAGAGAAATTTCTTGCTTGATGGACTATACATCCATTTGTGAGGTCATATAAGACAGTGCATTCATTTTTACATCCCCTTTCCTTAAAGAAATATAGGTACTGAAGCTTCTCAACTGTCTTATTATTTCAGAATATTATTGGAGTCATTATTCAACATTAATATAATTGTTGTGAAGCAAAAAATATCTATTACTTTATTTTTTTGTATTTAGTATGAAAGTATTTAAAAATTTCAAGCTGATCTTTTCGAAATAAGCCTGTTAACTGTAAACAACTAGTAGACAGAGATTTGAATTGATATTACGTGGAACTTGCGGCTTTTGTAGACCAGTGCTCTCTGCTAGGTTATCGACTTTTTTACAATATAAAATTATTAATATAGAATAAAGTTTTTTTTTATTCTCCTCTTGATAAAATGGAAAAATGAATTTGATTGAATTAGTCAACAACAAATCACTTCGCATGAAAATTTAAAAAATGCGTATTCTGAAAAATTGAAAAGGAAATCCTGCTTTGGAGAAAATGTCCAAGAAATTGTAATCTTAATTTTAGGATTTTTTTTATCTTTTAATATTTTGTTAATCTTAATTTATTTTGTGTTCTTAATATAAAAATTCAGAAATGTATAAAATTTTTGATAAACTACGTCAACATTGCATTGTTTTTAATCTTTCAATACATGTGTAAAGAAAACGGCACGGTACTAATGGAACAAGGAAAAGTTCTGAATAAATTAGCATTAAAATTTAATGATATTAACTCTAACTGGTGTTCAGCATTCTGATTATATTAATTTGAGAATTAAAAGTACTAATTTTGATTGGTTTGATTGTAAATTTTCAAAATGCTTTATAATCTGATTTCATTTTTACTCTATATACACAGATAATTAGAATTTAATTATGTATAATTAAATTTTTACCCACCCTTTACATTAATCAAGAAAGTAATTACTACTACTGGTAGTTCCAAAATTACATATAATAGATTTCTAAAATACTTTTGGTACAAATATTTTTGTTATGTTTATAATTCATTTGTTTGACTTTCTAAGTGGATAATTTATTTAATTATCATGGAGATTAAAGTTGGTGTATTTAACGTGTGTAGTATACTAAATAGAAATCATGACTTTATTTTTCTACTGCACATTATAGAGAAAAAAGCAGTGCTTTCTAGAGAGAAATAAAAAAGGTAATTCCAGCCTAATTAGCCTCAAAACATTGCATGCAAAATTTTATTGAGTAAAAAGTGTTTGTTCAGTTTATCTTGATTAAACAATGTAGTGATATTAATAAAAATTTATATGTATATAAACGAACATTTTATTTTTAGAATTTTAGAAGAATTATTTCAACGGAATTTTTTTTATATTCTTTCAATTGAAATTACTGATTTTTAAAAGACCTTTCCATCTTTTTTTTTAAACTATTGCTCATAGAAATAGAGAGATCGACAAGAACATAAAATCAGAAAATGAAATATGTATTGTAGTACAAACGTACTTCGTCTTTCAAATTTTATTTCAGTGCTTTTAAACATCATTTTGAATTTATTTTTAGTTTGATAGCATATTGGTTTATATTATATAATAAGTAATCGGTTCATATTATTAATAAATATATTGAAAATTTTGAATTGGAATGAAAATTGCCGCAGATTCATTATCTCTTTTTTCAAGTTTCGTTTCATTTTTTTACATGTTAATTTACAAGAAAAAAATTACCATGTGGTTCTCTCAATTTGAAACATAATGAAAATATGATGAAATTTATTCTTTTCTCATTTATTTCATTTTTACACATTGCTTTTAACAATATATATATTAAAATTAAATAATGTATATCACTTAATGCATAGGTTTTTTTTTTTACAGCTGTACTTCGTGAAAATAATGATAGTCTTCTAAAAAATATATCTGACAGATGACTTACAATATATCACAAATACTTGATCGGCCAATATTTGCTTTCTTATATTCTTCTAACATCAGTGAGTTGAAGGATAGATAGTTGATTTGGGAGAATCTCTAAAATGAACTTGGTATGCCATTCTGCAGCAAAAAATAATTGCGTCTGACATCGAAAAAATATAATTATGTCTGATAGTTTTATACAGTAGATGTCTTCACCATTACCACAATTTTCTGAATTATCCATTAAATGAAATAAGTGCAATATATAAAGAGGGAGTTTAACATTGTTCTGGAAAATTTATTTGCGAATTTGCCTTTTACATCTTTTCTTTACAAATCAATCAGCATTTTTTTAGAATCTATAACTACTTCACCATGATGGAATTCATAGTTTACTTCTCTATCTTAATTAGAGAAGTTAAATGTTTCTTTAGACTTTTATTATATCCTCTATCTTTTTCCTCAAAGAATATTTCAGCATATGCTTATATAATTTAAGTGATTTAATATATTTATATTATGACAGATTTAATAATATTCAATAATAATTATAATTCGGTAACTTCCTTGTTGTAGATGAAATATAATAATGTTTTACATTTTTAAATTAGTTTTTAATTGTTATATACATGTTGTAAGGAATTATCTAAATGATTTCAAATTCAGATACTTCAAAATGCTGGAACACCCATATGATTTTGAAAGGTAAGAAATACTCTCTACCTCATCAAAAAAATCGCACAGAATAGTTTTTTTTAGGAATTGATGTAAAAATGAGGACTCCGCTTAACAGATGGCTAAAAACAAATGTATGCACGAATTGCTTAGAAAGTTCTCAGAAAATCCTTCTGTAACCTTAAATCCAAAAGAGTCCGAGCTAAGTCCGAGTATCCTAAGTCCAGGCGAGTGTCCCCAAAAAGCAAATTATGCATCGCAAATATTTAATCAACTATTTTTACCAAAAGAAGGACGAATTTCTTAAGAATATCCAGGTGTCTCAGTCATCCGTTGTAATTTCTTTGAATGGCCATTTTGGGTCTTTTAGTATTGACGCGTCCCAACGAAATGGACACTGTATTTTATATGTATTTCTGATATTTTAATGTATTTTAGAAGTTGGATTTGCAACAGTTATGGAGCAATTAATCAACACAATTTTAGCAGCATTGTTTTTCAATTACTTCTCTGAAAATATTATTTAGATGCGTTTTATTAATTATTTTTTCTTTGCAAGATACAGATGCAAGAAAGAAAAAACTCAAATAAAAATAACCATTAGAAGAATTTGATTTGTAGCATCTATTTTATTTTTCCATACATAGATGGCGTTCCAAGGAATAACATATAGTAAGTCACGTGATTCTTTATGTCGCATGTGTTTGTTCGCCCACACATTTCTATCGACCTTGAAACTGATTGACTCACGAAAAGAAATTAGCTCACGAAGAAAGTCATTTGCAAAGGAAAGAAAGAGGGTTGGAGATTTGAAACAAGCCAAATGACTAAAAATTATTCTAAATGATTTTATTATATTATTTAAATAACCTTCATGCTTAAATATGCTAATATAAAATTTAGGAAATATATATGTATATATTTTTATTTCGAACTTTGTACATCACGTCAAGCTGCAACCTACATCTGTTTGATCAATTTTAATGTCTCTTCGATTAATACTTTCGAAAAATTCTGAAAATATTCTCTCGTGAAATTTTCACTAAATAAATACTCGCCAAATAAATTGCAATCCGAAATATGACGACCTCGTTTAATTTCCGGATTGCAGAATTTCGGATGAAAAATCTCTATGTAAAGAAGGTATACAGAAAAAAATTTCAGAAAAAATTGGCTACTGGAAAAATAAATTGAAAAAATCCTATTTCCTACGTTGAGCCTTATATAGCTTACAGACCTTACTTCAAAAAATATCAGGAATCTTATTTCTGTAATATCTCCTATGGACGAAATAATCAATATTCGGGTCTTACAGAGATTTATAACTTAGTTACATGGACTGAAAAGAAAATTCAATGTGAATTTGAATTGAAATCTTTCGAGTTTATCATGCCTTTATCGATTATTGAATTTTAAAACAGAAGGCATTTTCTTTATCTTTCCCCAAACAGGCATCTTTTATAGTTTAAGTTTTAGAAAGAATATCATATTTTCGCAAACTAATCCTTTAACAAATTTTAAACAATATAAAAATAAACATTCTTCATACTTCATAAATTTTATTTAATAATTTTTAATTTAAATATATTTGTAAGATCTTCCATTTAATAATGTATGATTTTTTTAAGCATGAATGTGTTTTTAATTCAGTATTTATCTTTAAATATGTCACTTCGGGAAGTCAATCAACAACAAACCTTAGCGACCGTCAGTAGGCAGTGCTTCAAGAAATATTTTGATTTCAAATAAATTTTATATAAAAAAACAGGTTTATGCTTGTATTTTACAATTTTAGTTTGAAATATCTGAATTATATATAAACAAATTACGGAAATATCCTTTCACAAAAACGGAAATATCCTTTCAAAAAAAAAATTTTTATCAAGGCTTTCAAAACCGATATATTAACGAAAGAAAAAAAACAAAGAAAAAACCATATGGTAGCCTTAGACTGAAGGGAGACCAAAATGAAGAAGTATTAAACGGTTAATAATGCGCCAAACGTGGACGTGATAGGAGCGTCTAAATCTTTATGAAGTTCATTGACAGAAAATGCAGGTTTTCTGTTCTTATATGTAATTTAAATATTGCACAATGAAACGAATTTTGACACTCTCCAATGCTGCTAGTTATGTTGCTTTAACTTGCAACACCACTTACTTAGCTAATCCATTTTTTCTGGAATTTTTTATATATATATATTATTGTTTTTATTTTTTCTTCGTTGAAATTTCAGGACGAGGTGTGTGGAAGTTACCGACTAAAATAAACAATGATTAGAAAAATATTAAAAAGACCTGCTGCTTTGCAGCTCTAATGGACGTATGGAGTAGATGAAATTGATTGGTCTTTTCATTTCAATCGAAACTGGTCATTTTTAGAATCAATTTCTCTTATCTTCCATTTGAAAAATTGCCACATACATCTAATCCTTTTTCATTGTCCATGAGAAAATCTTCTTTGAAATAATGAAAATATTTTGCAAAATTCGTCGTTGAATTCTATCGATAACTGAAAAAAGAAATTTTGAAAATAATTACTAAGCACTGATTATACCTACCACCTATATTATTTCTTCCACTAAAAGTCCAATAAAGAACAAAGTAAAATAAAGGATTTTAGTCGCAAAGCAAAAAAAAATTACAAATAGCATTTATCTAATAGCATTTATCTATAGTTCTTGTACACAACGCTTTTTTTACTGATACACTGTATTTAAATAATATTTTATCCGTTGGTATCTGAATATGCAGATATTGTTGTATCCATAGGTAGAATTCTGCAAGTAACATTTTGCTGTGACGTACTGTGCAAATTAATTGGATTTGTATAAGGATCTTGTCCACAAGCGGTTTCAGTAGCCTTTTGTTTAAAAAGGAGGATGACCTTGCTTAAACTAAACTGATGTGACCAAGTAATCATCAGAAGTAGACCATTTTCAAGCCAGTTGCATTTCAGCTGTTGTTATAAGTGGTAAATGGGATTTGTCTGATTCTCACGTGCAAGAAAAAAATGGATATCACTCCCGGGAAAAATATTAGAATTGTTACTCTACTTCAGGCATATTTTTGAGAAATATTGTTTTGAGACATATTGTTGCAGCAGATGGAATTGGAAAATCCAATATTTCCAGTATTTTTATATCCCTAATTTAACAGTATCTTTAATATCTAGCATTTAACATCTAGAGGATTTGGCAGTTTAGAACTTGGTGATAGAATGAAGAATTAAAATAATATATTTCATTACTAAAAGGCGAAACGTGCTCTTTATGTAAATGCTTGTGTATAATGCTGGTGTGTTCCAACAAGATCTTGTCTATACACTAATTCTAAGCGACTAAAGAAAAAAAATTAGTGAAAAGAAATCAATAGTTGTGGACTTGCCTTTTAGTTCACGAGATAAAAAAAATCCCATCTAAAATTTGTAGAGCATTGTGAAGAAACGTGTAAGTAGGATAGATTGCTCAACCGAATGAAAAATGATTGAAAATGTCATAAAAGTTCCTTTTTGTGGTGGCTATGTCAAAAATTCATCCTCCAAATAAATTGAAATTCGCGTCGAAACGTAAAAGGAATATCAGTAAAGCTAAAGGAGTACAAATTTTCTACTAAATAGTTATATCAAAAAGTAAGTGTATTTATATAAATTAAGCTACATATGTGAAATTTTGTTTCTGTTGGTCAGTTACTTTGCATTCAACTGTCTGATATCAGCATATAATATTTTATCTATAGGTACAGTTACTGCGAATAAACACATACAAAGAACATGCTTATTTTTGTAAATTCGCTTTACTTTCCTATAATGAATCAATTTGTTGAGCTATAGTTTATGAAAACTTATATGATATTTCATGTATAAGAATTATCAAAATCATTCCCAATAAGATAGAATATTTTATTGAACAAAACTAAAATTTTAAAAAGTGGTGTGAAATAATTTTATGATGTAGATGAAAAAACTCAGAATTTACAACCTTCATAATTACAGTAAATTAAGTAAGAGGCGGAAAACTTTCAAATCCTTGAAATGAAATATTTCAGTGTTGTTAATATATGAATCTTCAATTAATATAATTATATTCGTAAATTATGAATGAGTTTCTAATGCTTGCATTTTAATTTTCTCTTTTAATGAAATTAATTCTGGGAATCAGCAATTAATAACTGTTTGCTCCTGATTATTCTTGCACCGAATATATATAGATTTTAATATGTATTAGTATAGTTATATTTTTCGTATTAGGATCATATTATAAATTTTACATTAAAACCTTTCAATAAAGTTACTCTCCCCTTGTTTGTCTTTGCACACCATTTCCTTTGTTTGCTCTATATAAAGTCTAGACTTCATTATCAATCACGTTACAAATTCAAATTCATTCCTTTGCAAGGAAAAGTTTCTTTATAAATTTGGTCAGGGACGTGGGAAAATTATGATAAACGGATAAATTCATCAAAGTTTTAATTAAAATAAATGTGCAAATAATATAAACTCCATTTATAATATATCTAAGATATCATATGGATGATTATTGCAGGTAAATGTTTTATTAATTTTTTTAAATCATCATCCATTAATTACAACATTAAAAGTGCTCTCTAATGTAAGAGTTAATCGTTGATTACTTTATAGAAATGTTTTTATATTAGGACTTTATTCGGAAACCACCATATTAAGAAATTTAAATTAAATTAAATTAATTTGATAATTGAAAACTTTATTTGCTGTGGAAATTTTCCCTTTTATCTGGAAATTTTCCCATTGTGTATTACATCGCATAGGCAACACTCAACATTAACGTTTCAAATTGGCTTAGGAGTAGAGCATCTTCCTAGTAATGTGGGCTTCCAAGGTTCGAATCCTGGCTCGGGCATAGTTGTTCCTCTCTTGTGTTCTATCTGTGAGATGTGTGAAAGAACCCCCTTGTGAAAAGGGGTTGTGCAAGCGAGTGTGTGAATCATCCTCCTGCGGATGAGGGAAGGAAATGCATGAATGCAGTCTGCCCGTAGCATGGATTGTGACGCATGAGTAGTTGATATATATATATATATATACAATATTTTTACATTTCAATTGATCTCTTGGTGATTTTAATAATCACCTTTCACTCATGAAATATTTTTTAACTTCTAAACGATGCACTTTGCTTGATTAGTTCGAAATTGTAAAACCTTTTAGATCTCCCATTGTATCTATTTTCAGTCTGTTTACCAAACCACTGGAGTAAGTTTGCAGTTCAGAATAATATTCCCTCTAAGTTTTTCATTTTTAATTTTATAAGAGTAAAATAATTTTTGTACTCTTTTATAAGCATTTAATTAAAATGTTTAAGTAGTAATTCCTTGATATATGAATAGTTTTCAGCTAATTCTTTACGTTTTCTCATGATATGCTTACCTATTTTCCTCAGAAGAGCTTCTGTCAAAAACACCACAAACACACTAAAGATTCCATATTAACTTTTTTTCATTAATTTCATTTTGAAATACACTAAAATTAACCTAATATCATCAATTCTAGGATCAAAATTTTGTAATTGCGCTTGTTTTTCAGTTTCTGGTTTAGGTGATGAATTAATGCTTGCCAAAATTTGGACTTCTTGTTTTTATCATCGCTTGTTCATGCTGTGGTATAGCTTCCTCAGCGGCAAAACTTTGAGAAATTTTTCTTTCATCATTTAAATTAGAAAGAATTTGTAGTACTAATTCCTCATCGTAGTTGTTACAGTTTAAATTCTCACTTTTAAAGTTTGCAATTCTAATAATCTCCAGAATTTCTTCGACAAATTCAAGCCGATATATTGCAGGTTATTCGTATATAATGTTGATAAAAAAATATGTTATTTTATAGCAGTTTCGGACAGTTGATTATATTTTTGAATTGTAAAGAAATCTTTAAAATATAGCACATATTGGTTATTCGAAATCCAGCGCACAACGAGCCGAACGAACAAAGCATCGTACGGGTTAGGATCCAAACGAGAATTATCTAAAAATGGATAAATTCTTACTAAAATAGGATACTCGTGCATTATAACTTAAGTTATTTAGTTGCAACGTGTTTGTAAGAATACAATTCAAACTAATTATTTGAAATTCACTAACTGGAAGAAACCCATGCACTCCAGATAAACAACAGAATCTTTTTTTTGTCAGAGCATCATAGTTAAAACCCGATTCCGCAATTTAGCATATTGGTTTTGTTTATACTTTAAATAGGGTTCAACAATCAATATTCCGTTGATTGATATAGTAAGAAAGTTCAACAGCCTTACCTTCACCATTTGACAGAAATCCGGAATTACGATATGTGTGCACAACAACTGTCTCATAGCTTCAATAATGGAATATAACCGAGAATATTCAATCCAAAATTCCCAAAAACTATCAATAAGAATAAATTTTGGATGAAACCAAGCTTAACAGAAATCCTCAAAATCAAACCTTTAAAAATGTATTAAATTTCAACTGTAAACCGCGTGTGTAAAAGCTTTTTACATTCTAAAATTTCTAATTAATCACGAATAGATAAATGTAAAAAAAGCAGAAAGTCTTAATTCCGAGTCATGATATTCTTCATAGGGTTCTTAACTAATACACAGTAAATAGTTTTAAATAATATATCTTATTATTTTTTTGAAATTGTAAACTTTAATGTATTTAACATTTAAAATGCATTTCTTAATCATGCTTTAATATATTTATACAAACTTGCAATGTTGCTTCCCAACACGGTTAGTTCTATCACCAGAAAAACGAATTTACAATCATCTTTATTGGATGCTGCTCAGGTGCCGCGACAGTAATCCCAAAGCTTGGCGACAAACTTGGCGACCGTTTGGCGACTTGGTGACGAATTTGACGACAAAATAGATAATGATGGAAACTTCTAGAACGATCTTTAACGATCCATCTAATAGGAACTGAGATAAACCTGATTGGCCCAGAAAGTTCTAGGTCCGCTTGTCTAGAACTATAAAAGGCCGGCAGTCTCAAGCTACAATGAAGCGAAGTAGGAGTCGTAGACAAGTAAAGAGTTTTCGAGAGGATAGCCAAGCAATGGCGGAATGCCAGCGCTTGTGTGGAGCTCAAACTAGTGCTGAAATGAGCTGAGTCCTGTTGTCTATTGTGGAAGCAGCATCGAGTCATGTGCGGAGTAGCTAGTCGTGTAGTTGTGAGTCGGCAATTGGTTACAGCTAAAGCGAGGAGACAATGGAGAAGTTCAGCCGCTTGGAGAGACTGTAGAGCAAAGCTCCAAGGATCCCCTCTCCTGCTGGATTCTGTCTGGCAGCTTTGTGTGCTGTGGTCGATTACTACTTGTGGGCTACTCTTTGCTGTAGAGTACTGCTGTGTGCTGCCCTGTGTTCGTCTTGGCTGCGTATAATTGTCGTCTCTGTGTATTCGTCTCTTCGTGTGTAATAAACGTTGTCGCTGGTTTCTACTGAGACCTGCTTATTGTGTTTTCATACCATATATCCACTATAGGCGAATCCGGTGATCCGTAACAATATTTTCTGACTTAAGTAATAAAATCCTTTATACATTATTAGGAATTGACTAGAATTAGGAATTTCTAGACTGAATTCTGACTTCAGTATAAAAAAAATAACGATATTACGCTTAAAGATTTTTTTTTTCGTTATCTGAAAGCCATCACTAGTACTCTGAAAATGAAAGGACAACATTCGCAAGCTGAATAATAAAAAAATGAAGCCTTTCAGTTACAAGAAGGGCAAAGATCCAACATTTATTTAGTCTACTCTCATATCACAACCATTTATTCAGCTCAGCGATACATCCGAAAGGCCTCCAGTAAACTTCCCGAACAATTCATCTATGGCATTTATTTGCTTCTCCTTGGGTCCTCCAATGGATTCTTCTTTTTTATTACCCTCCAAAATAAACAGGAATGAGGTATAAGAAGAAGATTCTGAGATTTGATCTATAGACAATTCCTAGATCATATACTGCTTTTCGAAACTCTTTCAAATAAACTGCATTTTCACACCATAAAAAGGGAATTTTTTCCTTTAAATATTTCACTGATGATATTTTATTTCAACGGAGATTGATTTCTACGAAATGATACATTTTCAGATAATTAAGGTTTCAATTCTGATATTTATGTATTTGAATTGGAACATGATAAGTTAATTTGCAAAAGTCGTTCTAACAATTTCAAAATGTTTTTAGAAGCATTCTATATATATCTTAAAGTAGTCATTTTGTCCTTTTATTTGTACAATTATTGTTATATGAAAAGAAAAATAACTTAGTTACTTAATATTTTGCTTACTCTTGCAAGAGAATCTGATAAAGACATTAGTAAATTTTAAATATAAATCATTTTTTCTATTAAAGATTCGAAATCATCATAAGTCTATCTCAATTTTTTCATAAATATTCTTTCCAAAATTCTTGTTTTATAAAATTCACATTTATAGGAATTCTACAAAATTTTGTTATTTTTAATATCTGACTATTTTCATATTAACAATTTCGCCGTACATTCGCTCTGTAAGCCTACTCATGTTATAATGTATTCATGGTAGAGAATTTTTAAATTTATTAATAAAAATAATTTATAAAATTTTACAAATGTATTTGTGTGATAGTATTGTGTAATAATATAGTATGATGGGTTTTTTTTTCTTAAACTAAGAAAATAATCAAACTCTGAAACTGACAATAACGTGAAATTCTCTCTCATGAAGTACTGTTAAAAAAATTACAACAAAAGAATTATTGTTCCATAAAAAAAATCAGATCTTTTATTTAATTACAAGCTTTTAGATCAGTGCAGTATTTTTTTTCAAAATCAATAAAAATTTCTCAACAATAAAAATTAGCTATAGTTTTTGTTTGTCGGAAAACAAAGTTAAAAGCATCTACTAACGATTTATAATTGGCATTTTTTTATCTCTTCATTTTGTAATTTCGTTGTGAATTTATAATTGAATTTTTAAATCATCTTAAAATTCAAAAACTATTAATTCATTAATGCCGGTTTGAATACCCTAATATAGAATTTTTTTATAATATATGTAACTATATTGCAATCAAGGAATTTAATTGTATGCCGACTTCCTGACGTATGGGTAGAGCGTCTTTCTCGTGGTCTGGGCGTCCCAGGTTCGAGCCCCGGTTCAGGGATAGCTGCTCTATATGTGAGGTGTGTGAATTTGCTTTCCTGTGAAAAAGGCTTGTGCGAGCAAATGTGACGCATGATGTAACCAAGTCGTGCCTTTGGCGCTATTGCAAAAACAAGAGACGTTCATGGCTTAAATCACTGGCAGATCTATCAGCGGTTTGTGATGTTTCATATGTTAGCAACAACATTTAATTGTTTGGTTAATTGAAGTCTCAAATTGCGCGTCAATAGATTTAATAACTTCTCAAAGAAAATGTTCTCTCCTTCGTACCAGTATGATACAAATACATAATCTTACAAAGAATAGTAGAACATTGTTAAGAATCGAATACATATTTTGACCTTCTCTCTACGAACCATTAGTTAATTTTTTTTATTTAAATCTAATATATTAATATCTAGAATGCGTAATAAATTCATTTAAGTTATTTTGTTCAGCTGTAGGTTATCGTTTTCATATTGTTAAGAATCGAGCATACTTTTTGACCTCTTCTCTACTAACGCCTGCATTAAATTCTTGATTTAAATCTAATATTTTAATATCGAGAATACATAAAAGTCATTTAATTATATATTTCTGCTATAGATTTTTTTCTATATAGTATTATTATTGTTAAGAATCGAATATGCTTTCTGACCTCTTCTCTACGAACAATTGCATTTAAATATTGATTTTAAATCTAATATTTTAATATAATACATACTGACAAATTGACTTAAATAATAAATATTGACAATATTTGTATTTAATATTGTCAATATAAAATAATAATAATATATAAAAAATGCATATATATTTATTTATTTCGTTTTGTTATATGTTATTGTGATCCAGATAAGAGGTATACCGACTAAAAAATTTACAAATAAATTTGAAATTTGATGCAAATTAGTATACCAATTTCCTTTAGACAGACTGCTTCCTAAATTTTACAGAAACATACAATTGTAATATACAAGGGATTTTCTAATTAAAAGGAACGAAACGACACTTTGGGTGTAAATGAAGACTTTATTCAAAATATACACCATAGTCCTGAGTACAACAATCCCATTGATTAACGAGCCAAAAGATTCCTTGTTCCCGAAATCCCTGTAGCCGTGACGAGACCCAGACCTTCATAGCTTCCTTACCGCCGTCCAAGGTGCTCTACTTGTTGAATTGCTCGAGCACAGAAGAACTATTAAATTCGATGTGTACTATGAGACACTCCGAAGGCTACTCAGGTCCATCAAGAACAAAAGACCGGGCTTACTCATGAAAGTTCTGCTCCCTGATAACGTGCGTCCACATGTCTCCTGGGTCACACACGTGGAACTGGCCAAGTTCAAGTGGAAGCAGCTTGACCATCCTTTCTACAGCCCGGACGTGTCTCCCTGCGATTTTCATGTGTTTGATCCCCTGAAAAAATATCTGAAAGGGAACTCGGACGGCGAACTCAGGGCACTGTGAAAGACTGGGTCTCGTCACGACCACAGGAATTCTGGGAACAAGGAATCTTTCCGCTCGTTGATCAATGGAATCATTATGGTTTGGCTTAGGGTATATACTTTGAATAAAGTCTTCATTTGTACCCACAGTGTCGTCTCGTACCTTTTCATATGAACATCCCTTGTAAAAATGTCATTTCAAATTTCATTCATAAAACTCGTTTCCATTAATTAAGTTATTTTTTAGAAGATAGAAAGACATAGAGAGAAAAAAATCTTAGAGTGCTCTGAAACACAGAAGTTCTTGAAAATGCTGGATTAACATTTTATCTATTACAATTTCTTTCTTCTTATTTGAAACAAAAAAAATCATGAGCAACAATCAGCAGATAAATAAATATAAAAATTAAGAGTGCATGCAATGTTTTCTTTTATAGTATACAACAATCAAATCCATTTTTTAAATAGTTTATACGAGCAGGCTATATATAAATTTAGTTGAAATCCATTTTTAAAGATAAAGTAAACTTTTCTAATTGTATTGATAATTACCGTACACGTGACATTTATTTTATATATTTTAAGATTATTATCAAATTTGTAGAAATAAAAGATGAAAGATACACATTAGTTTTACCTTCTTTTGCCGAATGGGGGGATCACAAAATCATTATACATTTCCATGTGCCTGAAACAAAGAAAGTATCTATTTTATTTTTTGATTCCTCGTATGCTAGAAATAAGGAAATATCTTATTTTCTTTGATGCAGCCGAAGAAAATTTACTTTTTTTAAAAAAACTTAGGAAATACAAATATCGATTCCTGCTTGGAGGTTTAACTATTTGATAAGATTTTTTTTTTTAACTAAGGGTAACAGATACGTTATGAATTCTAAAACTTCTTCCCGGTTTCTTGTTATTTTCTCCTTCTCATTCTCGCGTAAATCACGTTAAGAATTTGTTTTACCTAAGGGCGAGATTCAGGAAAAACATTGAAAGTATGAGGAAGTTGATTGCTCTCTTTTACTTCAGCAAAGATCTTTTTATTTCTAGGACGTATCATAAAAGAAATATCCTTAGTTTTGAGAGTAGAGGAATGTCAGGAGTGTGGTACGAACATTAAAAATTCAAGGTCCATCCTCGAACATTGATTAAAATGGAATTAATTTCTTCTGGAAGTATAAAATATTTTTAATAAGTTTTATTTTATACAATAACATTGTTAACTCATCATACAACACATCGATGGACCATATTATTTACTCCTCACACCACATCCATTTTGTTAATTATCTATACTATATTACTTCTTAAAATAACCACGCCATGTTAGACACACACTTTTATTGCGACACAACACAGAACAGAGAAAAATACATCAAAACATTGCGTCACGTGATTACATTGAGTCACGTGATTACATTGAGTCACGTGATCAGGCGGGATGGAGAAAAGTGCGCGAACAAACATTAATAAATAATTTTTGCTTGATTGTTGTGCTGCTCGCATTTCTTCATTCTCCTTCCTTTTTGATTGTGATAATATTATGTATTTCATAGCAAAAATAATTAAAAAATAATATAATTCAAATCAAGAATTCATGTAAAAGAACAGCTATAAGGCGCGATAAAAAATTGCATCCAGTCTTATCTTGACCTAATAACTCAAACATTTAAACTATTAGAGATATATATATTTCCAATTGGCAAACTTTTCTAAATAATGAAAGAAATTACATTTTATATTGTCCAATAACACTAATAGACAATTTTTGCTTGATTATTATGGTGCTCACTTTTCTTCGTTTTACTTTCCTTTTAATTCCGATAATATTATGAAATTTATAACAAAAAAAGTCAACAGGGTTATAATTCAAATCCAGTATTCGTGCAAAGAAACAGCTATAAGACGTGATAAAAAAATTGTATCCTGTCTTATCCTGGCGTAATAACTCAAATTATTAAAATATTAGAGATATATATTTCCAATATTTGCAATTCGTAAAATGTTCTAAATAAGGAAATAACTCTCTTTTTATATTTTCTTGATTGCTATCATGCTCGCTTTTCTTCATTACGCTTTCCTTTTAATTCCGACAATATTATGGAATTTACAGCAAAAAAAGTCAAGAGTATTATAATACAAATCATATATTCATGCAAAAATCAGCTATAATGCATTATAAAATTATAATTAGACTTATCGCTGCTCAATAACTCAAATTTTTAAATATTAGAGTTATATATTTCCCAATTGATAAAATGTTTTAAATATTGAAAGCAATTACATTTCATTTTATACAACACTACTAAAAACATTTAATTGATTATTTAGGAGTTCGATTTCCTCATTCTCTTTTCTTTTTAGTTCTGATAATATTATGGACTTTATAGCAAAAAAACGTCAAGAGTAATATAATTTAAATCACGTATTCATGCAAAAAAAAAAACAGTTATTAGGTTTGAAGAAAGATAAAAATTGTATCCAGTCTTATTGTGAACCAATTACTCAAATTTTTAAATCCTTAGGGCTGTATATTCAGGGCTATATAACTGATAAAAGGTTTTAAATAACGAACAGAATTTCAATTTATTCAAATCAATAAATGTATATATGAAAAAAATCACAAAATCAATTTTTTTTTATTATTCTCCTATCCTATTGGTTATACTGAATAAAATATTTTTGATAAGACAAGATTTTAAGCAAAGCTAGGTCCTCTCTTTTGAGACTAAAGCTAATCGATTTAATAAGCCTTGAAAATCAACATTTTAGATAATTTTAGACCGTTTCAGTGGCCTCGAGGAAAATGCGTGCATCAAATCTAGGTAATTTCAGATAATTGTTGCTTACTTTAAAATAATGAAATTCAAAATTTCATTACTACGTTAATTTTAAACACGATGAATAGAATTTCCCTTTCATTTTAAATGTTAGCGTGTTAAGTATATTTTAGTTTAATATCACTAGCATAACAACAGAATTGAATACATATTAGATTTTCTTACCTTTTATCGAGATATTTAATGAATTCAAAAAACATATATTTTCTTTACGTCGTTAAAGGAATTTTTCAAATTGAAATCATACCTCCATCGCTCATTGTTTGGAAATGAGAGAAAAGATCACAATTAGAGTAGGTATTATGCTTCTTGTTTCTTTTTAAAAAGCAATTCAAGGCTTTTTCAATAAATTTTATTATTTCTTTGTTGCATTAAGCCTATTATTACTGAATAATTTTTAAAAGCAAATTGTCTATGAAATTCGAATATTTATAATCGATGGCTTCTTCCTGTTGCTCTTTTTAAAGGATATTCAGAATCTATTTGACAATTTACTTACAACAATTAATAATATGATTTAACAAGTCATTTCATTAAGCTATAAAATTTGATATTTCGACATGGTATTTAGTCATTGCTCCTCTTCTATGATATAAAGTTAACACATCTCGCGAAACGAGACATCCTTGCGTGATTTCATGACGAGAGGGATTAGAAATCCTTGCGGGATTTCAAGGCTAAATCAAGTTCAAATTATTTCATCAATTTATTTAAAAGTATTACGTCTAAAGGGTTCGTTTATGATATTGCTGGTATTATAGATTATATGAATCTATTTATAGTTGGGAAAATCAGTTATATTTTCACATTTGTAACAGTTAGTAAAATTGGATATAATTAGACAGTTATACGATTCGTAGAATATATTAGTGTATGTGAATTCGGAAGAGGAACGTGATAGTATTATTTATTACCTTTGTCACTTCGATTACGGTGCTAATATTCTTTTGAAAAGATCCCACATACATATTCTTATTATTCTATTGTGAAAGATTATAGGTTGAATTTATGTGCCTAATTCAACAACGACTCCTTTAAATTAATGGGCAATAACAAGTACTCAGTAACTTGAAAATGATAGTTATGACATGTTTTTCCACTTTCAATGAATATGATTTCAGTATAGCATTTTCCAGCAGTATGTTATTTAAATTACTCCAGTAATCTCTGGAATATCATTCAATTTCTACTTAACTGTATATCTTCTATTTGAAAACACCAAGGCACAATATTTTTCAACTATTACAGGAACTCATCTGGCATTTGTAATATACTAAGCCTATCAACAAATCTGAAAAGTAAAACTAAGTTTTTATAGACTTGCAATTAAAAAAAAATACTAAAATTTTAAGACAAAATTCAAGAACTTTCATATCTCTATCTTTAAAAGAGAGATCTAAGACAACAATTACTAAGAGAAAGCTATGTATGAAAGATGTAAGAAAATATACATCAGCAAAAATTGCAAAGTCGTTTCCTTTGTGATTTCGGCTAGTCACTCGATGATAGTTAATATAATTTTAATTGATTTCAAGGAACCAATTACTGCAATGCATTTCTAGGATCCTAATGGAGAATATTCATTTTTGGGAGTAAAATCTAATTGAAAAATATATTCGATAAATTATCCGCAATTTTTTCTTCAGAAAATGTTGACAAAAGATAGAACGTAAAATATAGAATAAATAAATAATGATGACTGTGGTGTTATGGTTTACTTCAAAGACTTGGCTTTTAAATGTGGTGAAATTATTCAAGAAATCGGTACAAAGGGATAATGATTAATTTGTAATAATATAATCTTTTATAATTGTCGAAAAAAATTGTATTAGAGAATGTACTTTTTAGCTTCTACAAATATTATCCAAATTCCTTAAATATTAATATTTAATTTTTTGTGATTTAACATAATTTATAATGGTTTAGATATATGCAATATAAATTTTTATTTCTCTAAGTCGGTAAATAACTGCACATGACCTGTAAAATATATAAATTCAATAGCTGATATTAAATTAGATTAATATAAACATTAGATTTATCAGAAGTATGAAAAAATGTATTAAAAATAAGTAATTTGAGAGTTTACCTGGAGTACCTTATTTTGAACCATCTACACCGTATGGGATTGTTGTAATTATAATAAAAGTTATTTTCCTGAAACAATCTTAGAAAAATAATTTTTTTTAAATAAATGAATTTTCGTATATTTTATTGTTTTTGAGCGGATTTAACACTAAATGGATAAATTCTGTGAACAACCACACAAACATGTCGGTTACTTCATGGTCGAAATTGATAGAATGTACGATCAATCTGTCTTTATTAAAATCACTCGGGTTAGCAATGACAATTTTTTTTATTTTGTTGCTGGAATTTGTGCCTGTTGAATTTTATTATGCTTGGGTGTTGATTTTAAATATGAAAAAAAAAATTCCATCAATGCTAATTTTTTAGATTTAATGCAGTTAAATTATGAAATAATTAAAGTTCTGAGAACAAGAAAAAAAAAATATTGATTTAGTAGTTATTCTTGCATAGAAGGTTCTGTAATAAACAAGAGAAAAAAATAAGGATACATAACAATGGTAATGAAGAAGATTAAGTTTACGAACATGAAACACGTAATTTATTTGGACTTAAAATGTTTAACTGTTTCTTTCGACAATAAAAAAATGATATTAAATATCCTTGTTTCTTGTGCAGATGGAACAGCAAAATTTAAAAATTCCATTGGATAAAAAAAGGATCATCTACCAAAAGGAACATAATTACTGGAGAAAGAAATGTTATTTCAAATTCTTTATACTATCATCAAGTCTACCATATAAGAATTGACAGACAGAAAGTAAAATCTCATCTGTTTTACATGAAATCCACATAAAATAAATCAGTTAAGAAATCTCCTGCGTCGATATTTGTCTACATCGGTATCTTGTTTGTCAAATTATAATCTTCTTTGAGGTTTATATATGATGTGGTTTATTTTTGTGTTTGCATTTCGTAATCTTCTTCTGTTTTCAGAACTTCGTTTTTATATTTGATGTGGTTTGTTTGCTGTTTTTCAGGAATGCACACCTCATTAATACTATGATAATATCATGCGATGGAACATATGCGATGCGGATTTAACATATGCAATGGAACACTTCTTCAGAGAAATTAAATGTCAAACCTGATATTCTACAATCTTGAAGCCTATAAAATACTCCAAGCCACCAATACCAAAAAAGGAATTGATCGTTTGTAGGAGACAGTGTGTTCTATGATCAGTGAAAAGGGGGAATAATATATATTCCAAGATTTTAGCTTATTAAAATTAGGGCTAACTTCTTTATTTCATTTTTAAATACGACAACAAAAATTAAATCAATGAATGAAAAGAATAATTTAGGCTTCACAGACTTATGCCATTCTATACTCTGTACCAAACTCTCTGTACTATTGTCAATCTATTGTTCATAATTGTCACTTGGAAATTACCCATACCTTCCACCTTCAAATGTATTCTTAGATAGGATAGAAATGCCTCAGCTTCTATTATCCCAAAATGTTTGTATACAATTTATGTATGAAATTTTCAAATTGAAGGCGGTAAATGAATTCCTGAGTTAGTTTGAAAGAGGTCAAAATTTAGAAAGTCCAGTTTATGCGTGAGCATTATCATGACAAATTTCATCTTCTCAAAAGGGAAACATAGAATATTCAGAATGACAGAGAAATGAGTTAGTATGTACCTGCAAGCGAGAATCTAACTACATAATTCTATCTTAAAATAAATTCATATAGGATAGAATGAAAGCGGAAGATTCCTATTTGCATCTTGATTGTTACTTTTGAATTTGTTTTAAAAAGACATGTTATTTATTCATAAATATTAATGGAAATAAAACAGTTTTTTTTTCAATCCCCATCTATTAAAAGTAAAAACTATTTCTAAGTTCTCTTTCAATAAGATTTATCAGAAAATGAAAACTTACCATATTTAATAACATTAATTTATTGAAGCTAAAAGATGTCAATAAAAATGGCGTGCAATATTTTATCAGTGAGTCATTATATTTACTGTCCTTTTACAATACTAAATTAACATGAATTGAAATTTGAAATTGTATCAAAATATTATGATCATTACGTTTATTGCCTTGTTGATGAATTTACTGAATGAAATGTAACTTATTTAAAAGAAAGAAATGCATTCTCTTTTAAACTATAGCTGAAAAATATTTTACCGTTACGAAATTAATGATTTATAGGTATTAACGATTAATTTTGCACGATATTTTCTTATTCAGATTATTAACCTGCCAGTTGTTTGGAGAGTTGTTGGTTAAAATATGCCACGGTGGATAATATTCAATTGGAGGATGAAAATTTTGATTTTATAATCTTCTATTTATGTTTCCTCTATTATGCTTTATACCAGAATTATTTAGACGTTAGCAAGTTGATGTGCGCTTTAGAAAGCATTCTTTGTTGTGGTTGAACCAGGTGATGTAGGTTTTTTCTCTAAATGGAAAACAAATGTTTTCAATTGAAAATTTATCTAGAAAAGGAACCCAGCACCCATACATTGAAGTTAAGTCTAATTTTTACCTCAAATGCAGCCCACTTGATTCAAAGTAGATTTGACCTGCAGCATTTTTTCTTTTATTTATCCAATGTCTAATGAAATTTGCCATCCTCAACCAAATTCATTTAAAATCATAATTATCTGCAAAATAATTAATTTTGCCTAAAGACTAATAGGAAAAAGAATAAACAGTCATTTTTCGTTCCCTGAAAGTTTTGCCGTAATCGATTACGAACCTTAAATATAATCTGCAGGTCATTACCAAAATGATGTTAAAATAATTCTGCTTTCCATTTACAAAAGTAAATTAAGAACTAATTCATCTTAGAAGCAACTACAAATATTTAAGGAATTGCTTTTATATAGAATAAATTAAATGATAGTACTAAGATCTGAGGATTTTAATTTTTGATACACAATTGCACAATTTAATATAGCACAATTTTTGAGAACATTTTTGCTTTAAAAATTAATTGCAAGGTTAAACAATATAAATGAATAAAAGTTTCTGAGATTAGTAAATTTAAATTATGCACAAAGTTATAATTTATACAATAGCTTGCAATACAATTTATACAATATTAAATAATCTAACAAAAAAAAATTTAAAAAAACTGAAAGCTAAAAGTATACATTTATGAAACGGCTATGACTGGGTTGATTCTTTGCATGGAAATTATAAGATTTATAAAACAGATGCGGTGCCAATTTCCTCTGGATTTAATGCAATCTTTTCTTGAAAAGTGATTTCTAGTATAGTACTAATAATACGAAAAGAATCTAATTCAAAATGGAACATTAGGATTTAACAAAATACAGGTTCCCTTCGGAAAATTATGGTCCACAGTTTTTGCATATTATACTTGATTAGCTTCAAATAAAGTAATTTGAAATTTTAAATAAAGCTATGTCATTTATTTCCTTAATTGTATGGGAATATAATCTGCTATTTGAATGTCTTTCTGAATTTGTGAATCAACAACATAGATTTGAAATAAAAGACACCAAGCAAATCACAAATTTATAGCTTAAATCTTGTAATTTTTTTCCATAATTATTCCTATATTTACGGATTTTCTTACGATGAAAATTGATGTATATTAATTAATGTTAATGAATTTTTAGTTTAAATTTAAATGGGAAAATCATTATTATTTTGCATTTGCATATTATCCTTCATAAAATAGTTGCTTATCCTTTAATTAAATTCCTATACAATAATAAATATAATTTTTTATAACTCTGCGAGGATAAAAAGTAAGAGTTATCACCTTATCACTTTGCTATGCCTATGCCCAATGCTTTCTTAAAAATCAGTTCAACCTAATGAAAAATAGTCCTAAAAGTTATTCAACCTTATTTTTTTTATTTTTAACAGTTAATAAGAACATTTTGTAAAAGTGAAAATAAGACTTAAATCACGCGTTTGGAAACTAAATAGCCCTCTTGAAGGGTAGAAGAAACCATATAAATACAACTAAGAGGTATAAGTGCTATCTTGAAACAATTATACTTTCTTTGATATTGTCATTAGCAATGTACACAAATTTTGACAACCATGCGTAAGCTGTAGAAATACCTGAGACAGTTCCAAATTTATTGTTGGTTTAGATGAAAAATTCAATCTATTTAAGAATCTCGGGAAAAGATCACTAACAGCCCAAGGTTGATTTGTTAGTTCATCGATGCCAGAAGTTGCTTTAACGTTCTCTGCAATCATCAGATAAAAGCCTCTGTGAAAGCCTCTCCAAAGAAGGAATCGCTTTTGATCACTCCAATCCGCTCTAAGACTCATGGAATAATATATATGGCCGTACCGCCACTAGAGCATTGGAGGAAACTAATCTTGAATTCTAAGGACCATCAACGGCCACAGTCCAACCCCTCCGGTAGGAGGTATGTCCCGTAAGAAGGGGTAGTAAGGGGTAACTGCCCCCATACCATTACTGTACCCATCCGCGTAGAGAGGACCAACTACCTTATCAGAATCTTCTCATCCTCTAGGGTTCTCCCCGTAGGATATGTAAGCAATCCCTCCCCGTGTTATATCCAAGGATCATAAGAAATGGAAATAACCATTTTGTGGTATATTTAGCCATAATTGTTCCGAAATGAGTGTAGCATAAAATAAGTTAGATACAAAAGTTAAATAAAGTAAATTAACAAAAGTTAAATTAGTAAAATAAGTTAGATGCATAAGTTATATACAAAATAAGTTAAATATAAAATGAGTTAGATACAAATATGACTATGAGTTCATTTGGTAGATTTGATGGATTTGCCATATAAGTAATTCAAAAGCATTTCTGTAGCTTTCTTGAGTATTGGAGATGAAATTTTGATTGTTAAGGTATAAAAGTTAATTAAATATATTATTTTAAACTCATAAATTTAAAATTAATAAATTGACGAGCTTGTTAACTAAACATAAAAATTTTTGATTTCCCCTACAGATATCTAATAAAGTGCGAATCATTCAAATGCTTTCCATCCCAATATCTTAAATATAAAACATGTGTTGTTCATTCTCTTATGTCTGTTTAAATCTGTGAGCTGTCATTTAGCAATTTATTTAACTTGCCTAGTTTATGTGATAGCGAATGAATTAAACACGTACGATTTATGTCACGCAATCGGGAGTTATGGTCAGAACAAATGCACTTCAGATAATGGCAAATACTCTGAACAGTTCTGTATATATAAGCTGTTAGGATACTGGGCCTTTAAATACACAATGTTTGCGATATTTCGTGAAATTATAGTAGTTTAATAGGAGCTGTATCTCACCCCATGTTGGGAATTTCAATACACAGGAGATTAAGATATGTAATGGAGGTGTTTCATACATATGAAATATCACATAATACGTATATAATATACCCATGATTAATCTACTGTAGTGTAAACAATTATAAATATTACAAATTATGATTGATATTGCAAAATTATCTTATCAATAAAATGTACAAATTATATATAAATGAGTGTTTCATACTGTACGGATGATTTCACAGATTTTTTTCGCAGAAAAATAAACACGTGAAATTTTATGAAGAGTGAGTAAAAATACAATAATTCTGAATATTTATTAAATGAAAAGTTTCACACAAATTTACCCATCGTTTTAAATGCTTTATGTTATTTCCATTTTTAATGTTCCGCAATATGTCAGTTTTATTCGCAATGTTAAAAAACATTAAAAATAATAAAATATAGAAATATTATAATATTTTGAATAATAAAATGAAATATTGCATAGTTTCTATTTCTCTTCCCATAAAAGCAACTTTGTTCGTGAGAAGCTCTGCAAAGCCCGATGGTACTTGGTAATTCCCATGAATAAATCAGTAATATGTACAAATGCACATAAATCAGACAGATTGAAATCAAGCGATAAAAGAAATTTCGAATGACCAATAGAAATCGCTTTCAAAATATTCGTATTTATTATAATATACAGTTGTTATTGTGACAAGATCCTCTTTTAACTATAAATTCCTTAATGCGAATTTGAAATCATAAAATCGTGAAATTAAGCTTCAAAAAATTCAAAAGATATTTCAATAATTATTTTCGATTAAACAAATAGATCTTT
>JAPMOR010004627.1:106255-127264 GCA_026543865.1 Argiope aurantia
TGAACCCTGTCTTGTTTAGAATCATCACAATCTCCAGCGCATACCTTCAAACAACCATGTCTGAAATTTTGTTTCGATTGGTTGAGCTGATAGGCCGCTAGGGTTTCATATATAGGGGAAGTTTTTTTTTGACCACCCTGTATATCCTTCACACAATACAGAGAGGGAATAAAACTGTCTAAGATATGATAAGAACACAGAAATGTTAGTTCCTTGAGGGTATTAAAATTCTAATGATAGAGATTCAAATGATTTAACAAAGAAAAACAACTGTATTTAAATGTGAAAAATATTTACCCTGGTAAAGTCACATAATGAAAGAAGAATATGTGTAAATTCACATTAGAAATTTACTGCGTATTCACGTCTTGACTTTATAATATACTTCTACAATATGACAATTTTTGTTTCTGATTTTCTTGTTCAGTGAAAATAATAATATATATATTTTGAAATTCTCCCCATTGACTCATTATATCCGAAATTTCTATGCATATCTAATTTTTTTGTGTGTGGTGGGGAGACCTTACAATGAGGAAGAGTTATTATTATGTCAAAATACCGAAAAGTTCCTTAACAGATTTCGTCTAGCTTCGGTTATAGAATTACAGTCCTGGTACTTAAGTAATATTCAACATTTCATTTAGTTTGTTTCAACTTTGTGTTACTGTGATTCACATGGAATCAGCAAAACAGATAAATAGTTTTCTCTATATTAATTTCAATAAAAATTTGATATCATTCAACAGATTTAAAATTTCATTCCTCTAGAAGGTTCTATTTTTGTATCATTATATTCAGAAGCATAATCGCAAAAATGGTTGGTATTTTCAAGATTGGAAAATACAAAAAGGTAAGATTTATTAGAATATGAAAGTTAAAGATTTTTATAATTGCAATAATTTTTCAACATACTTCAAAAACGAAAAAATAAAATAAAAATGGGATAGATATATTGTCAGATTTAATATTAATGAAGGTCAGAAACAAAATTTCTTTTGGAGAATTTTAGAATATATATAATTTTTTTTATATAAAACTTCATTCATCTGTTAAATAAAATCATTTCCTTTGTAAACATATCATAACTTTTAATATTGAAAAAAAAAATTTGTTAGCAAAAATATAACCGCGATATTATTTATTTATTTTTTACAGGTTTTCACCGATAGGTTAAAGAAAACTTTTCCAATTTCGCAGACATATAAAAGCACAATCATAAAAATTTGGGGCTCTCTGTGCATTATTCTGTCATATCCAGTCTTATTCTACAATGCATCTCTGAGATAGAAAATATTTTCCTTTTCTACTTATGAGCTCGAGCAGAATGAATATAAATATTTATGATTATTTGCGTAGTTGTAATCGGGATTCCTGTATGCCCTTGCTTATGTTTCTAAAAATGGTTCTGTATCTGGAATATGAAGCTGTAGGAATGCCGGATTTTGTGTTTTTCGTGCAAAATAATGTCCTTATTTACAATTCCCTGCATTATAATATGTTTTAAAAAAAATTTTTAATGAAAATGCTCTCAGGTTGTTATGTTATTTGTAAATTTCGCCGCGCAATAGGAAAAATAATTAAAAGACTTTACTTAGCAAATAATTAGATCTAGTGATATCAAACTTTGCATTTAAGTTTGGACAATTATTTATTCATGAAATAAGGATTTCAAAATTACAGTTACATTTCTAAATAACTAAAATTAAACATTTATTTAATGTTTTCACAATAACTACGACGCGTATAATCAAACGAAAACAATCTATTACTAGCTTAAAATTTAAAACATCAAGCTTTAGAGTAAACTATTTTTTCATCATATATTTTATTCTAATATTATTTTTTAAATTTGTTTTAAACGCAACTAACAATGTTTTTCCTTTAAATAAGAGCTAAAATAAAGTAACAAAATAATGCTTAATCAATGTCAATATTTTAATAATTCTTGTACGAGTAAATAAAGATATATCTTTCAATTTAATTGCTATAACTTTAGTATAGAGAGCTTCATAAATTCGTGCAGACTTCAAAAAATCATAATAAAACAATGCTAGATAAAAATTCAGGTTTTCAAGAATATGCTCAGAGAGCTTTTTGATTTTTTTTCCATTAAAAAGTTATTCAAAAAATGACCGATAGATGACTCTCACACATCAAACTGAGATGGTTTATACAAATCAGGAAAACAGAGCACAGTAAGTTAACACAGAGCATTTTATTTTAAAGCAAAAGATATTCAACAGGAACGCCACCACAAGTTATTAAACAAGTAAGGCACGTAACTTTGTCAATACAGTTCAATATAGCATGTAGAGATCGATGCCACAATAAGTATAATGAGTATAATGTATAATGTGTATAATGTAGTACATTGAGTATAATGTAGAGATCGATGCCACAAACGGCCCATTGAATGGTATCTTTCAATTCCACCAAAATAGCTGGAGAGCTCCGGTAGACAAAAAATTTTAAGTATCCCCACAGTGAAAAGGCTGCTGGAATAATGTCTGGTGATTCTAAAGTCCACTTAAACTTACATCCTTTGCTTCTTACTCGGTCCTCAATGAATGTGCCTTGGAGGAACGCCCTGATAAAATGAGCAACGTGAGATGGGAAACCTTCCTGCATGAAAGTGATGGCAAGTAACGATGCCTTTGCTGCAAAGCAGGCACAATGCAGTGAAGAAGCAGATTTTCCAATCGTATAAAGGACAACGCTTTTCAAAAAGAAAGGCCCGAAAATGAAGGACATGGTGAAACCACACTAAACAATCGCACTCGGATAATTTAGTGGTTTAGTTGTGTATTCAAGAGGGTTTCATGTCTCCCAGATACGATTGTTTTGCGTAATGACGTCACCAGCAATGAAACGTGGGTTTCATCGTTTCACATAATGTTCAGAAACCATTGTGGGTCACGTTGAATTTGTTCCAGTGCCCATATTGCCAAGTCTTGTATTTCATCGGAATTTACGGCAATAATTGGTGAAGTCTCTATATGTTGTGTAGATGCAGTTTCAAGATTCCCTGTAGAATGCGACGGATCGTACGTTCCACTGCTTCATCCCTTTGATATCTCAGTTGCCAAATTTCCCATGGAACTTTGTACAACATGGACGCGGTTCGCACTGACGAAAGTCTGTCACTTCAAACTCAAAACGGTGTGCTAAATTCGGTATCCCATTCAATGAAATAGGGCTTTCGAGGTCGTGGATTCAGCGTTCTTATAGAAAAGTTTAACCGCTAATGCTTAGTCTGGTAACGATGGACTGACATTCAATGACGGATCCATTTCTAGCTTTGTGTTTTATAGTTATCCTGACTTGCATAAACCGTCTCGGTTTGACATGTCACCGCCATCTATCGGTCACTTTTTAATCCTTTTATGACAAATATTCCAAACCGCAAACCACATTTTTTTTTCGATCATTACTTTTTTATTGTGATTTTTTTTAAATCTGCACGGATTTATGGCACGTCCTGTACTTTATTTAAAATTCATGGATTCAGAATAATATCAATTCATCAAAATTCTGAACCCGACTTTTGGGCATTCGAATACTTTTGCTTTTTACATATACGAGAAAATAAAAAGGAGTTTTTATGTTTACTATGCATGATATCAATAGATGCTTTTCGTATCGTTTTTATCATTCACTTTTGTATATATTTAAATGGAAATATACTCTGTTCATTGCTATATTATGAAAAATGTGTTCTTTCTACCATTTACCACTTTACGAATTTTCTTTTTATAGAAATGAGGTGAGTGGGTGGGTTGTTCTTATTGTTGAAAGAGAAATTTGGACATTCCAGTACATGAATTGAATAATCATGGGAAGGAGAATTTTCAATATTTAACACATGCTTTCTTCTGAAATTTGTTTCATCTGTAGATTTCTCTTAAATAGCATAGAAAAATTCTTATTCTCCGATTATATAACGGCAAAAATCTATGTGTGAATTGTAGTTCTTAAATCACAGAAAGATTTGATAACTAGAAAAATCACTTACCTGATTTACCAATATTTTGTTTCAAAAATTGAATTAAATACACAAATAATTTTGGATCATATATACAGAGATTCCAATGAGACACCAACAGATATTTTGTGCAGTTTATCAAAAAAGTATAAAAATACTTCTCATTGCTTGCAATCGAGAAATATGTATATGTGATTCATAATTTGTCTTCTATAGATATATGCGAAAAAATTTGTTCTTAGGTGCAATCATATTTATTTTGATATCATGTTTTTCGTCTTTCATACTATTTCTCACATAGAGTACCACCTGAATATAAAACTTTAGACTATTTAATGGAGATCTATATGCCTAAAAATCTAAGAATCTATGTCAGCATAAAATATTTTTATAAATAAACCATTCTTAGAACTTCTACTTTTATAAGAATATGAAATTGTGCGGTATTTGAAGAAATTATACAAGAAAACTGTACTAGAAATCTTTATAAATATATATAATTTTTTAAATGTGCCATTCTTAAAAACTCTATCCTATGTTTATATAAATTTCGCTAGATGATTTAATGCTGCAAAACTGCTTCTTTTATCATTTTTTAAACCAATGTACAAAAAAAGATATAGACAAAACATTTATCAAAAAATAAATCCAAAGATATATATTTTTTCTTTTTAAGTTCGATTTTAGAAAGAAAATTCAGAATAAATAAATAAAATATTTAATACTGAATTTACAACGAATTTATTTTATATAATGATGTTTAATATATCCTTTATATTGACCTCTTTGACAATTCAAAGTTTGCATCTATATTCCATATATAAAATCAGATTTTAAAAAGATCGATTATTTGTCATTTTATTATTTCGCCCTTTATATATATTTTTTTAATTAAAAAATAATCGAATATGCTTAAATCGTAAATAATTAAAATAAAATAAAAGTATTATATCCAAATTACCTTTAGAGTTATTTAGAATAATTAATTTAACAACTCTATTTAATAATCTGTTACATTCTTGCTTTCAAATTTAATATATGTATTTCTAAATTTCTCTTTCAGTATTAAGATATTATTATGTTAAAATTTAATGTCAGTATTTAATCCATTCAAATTTATTAGTTTATTTTATTTACGGAAAATTTCATTTAAACTTTCTTTGATAGCTATACTCATTCAAACTTCGAACAATAAATTTTTCAAAAAACATTTTTATTAAAATTCCTCAGCTAATAAATTTCATTGCCCATCTTATATTACTTACTATCTATTATGTTTTATTGCAAATCCGATATCATATATTTAATATAAATCATTACAATCCATGATATATTATTGATTGTTGATTATCTAATAATACTTTTATTAAAAGTTTTTTTTAAAAAATTAGCTCATTTATTCTTATTTAATAAATTAAGAGTTTTTAAAAATTCTCTTTGCTTTAACCATTTTAGAATGTTCAAAAACAGTTTGGTTTTATTGGTGGCAAAATCGAATTTGCTTAAAAAATTCAAATTTTGATTCTTTTCTCCTTATTTATGATAATTTAAAAGGAAAAATTGGTACCTCTTATACAGTATTCATGAAACCGAATACCAGTATTTAGCATTAGTGTAAAAAAGGATTCCAATGATGCTTTTACTTAGTATTTCATCTTAGTAATTTTATCTTATTCGGTTCATTTATTAAGTAGCAACAATTCCTCCTCTTTCTTCCACCATCCGAAAGGAATCAAAAAGAGAAATATTGTCAACACTTCCAAAATTCATTATATATCAGTGGGAAAAAATTAGAATGTTTAAATTTGGCACAGAAACATTTCATTTTTTTTTCGTTTCGTGTAATTTTAATAAATATTTTCAAATAATTCTTAAATTATGATAAAAAATTAATTAAATTTGCCAAAAATTTGAAAACAAATGCTCATTTATTTTAAATAGCAATTTTATGTAGAAAATAACTGTAATCCATGAATTATATGAAGAAACATGTTGAAAAATGGTCATTTTTTTAGTATAAATCTTAATGTTAACCTCTTGAATGCATAAAAACAATTGAGTTCAATTCTTGTAATTCCACGTCAATTTACTTTAATACATATGTATGCGAGTAAATTTAATTCGAAAAATCTGAAATTACATCGAAAATTAGGGGATACCATTTGAAAAAGTGAAGATAGTACGTGCTTTAAGGCGAAAATTCATTTACTTTTTTTCAGAAAGGTGTCAAATTTTCGTTTTAATGTATGATTAATAAGCAACACTTGATTTATAAGCAACATTATAATATTATTTGATAAATCCTTCGCCTTCTTATTTGCTTTTACTTTAGTCTTCATAAACCGCGAAATAGAATCTATAATAGCATATAAAACTGGATCAATAAGTACAACTTTTAAATAGAGGATGAAAGCAAAGAAAATGACAATAGCAAAATAAAGTCTCTTCATGAGATATTAGCAGCAAACTGAGAAAATATACAAGAGAATTTCAATAGAGAATCTAGTTAATAGCTACGAGAGAATCTCGATAATATTCATAGAATGACAAACCAGTCACCCAAAAGCTATCAACTGTTTAATTCCCTACACACTCTAATTAATTGCAAAATGCTGTATTTATTGCAAATAAAAAAAAAATTCGACAGACAATGTACTGGATCTCCAGCGTGTTTATCAACTAACAAATTGACCGCTTAAGAATTTTATTTAATAAAAAATATTAAACATTTTATGAAGGAAACTATGTAAATTTCCTGTGCCGACTAATTGACCGTTTAGGAATTTGATATAATAAAAATTACTAAACATTTTATGAAGGAGACTATGTAAATTTCCTGTGCCGACTAATTGACCGTTTAGGAATTTGATATAATAAAAAATATTAAACATTTTATGAAGGAGACTATGTAAATTTCCTGTGCCAACTAATTGACCGCTTAAGAATTTGATATAATAAAAAATATTAAACATTTTAAGAAGCAGACTATGTAAATTTCCTATGCCGACTATTAACTAAATGTGTTCTTTTTCAAGTTAAAACTTTTGAAATATTTTTTTAAACACAAGTTGCGTCAAAGTTAGATTTTACTAGTAACACAAGTAGGCGTATTAAAAATTATAGATTTTTATTTTAGAGGATAATGGATTCGAACCCAAACTCTACTGAAATTTCGCCTTTTTGAGCTTTACATATGTAAATCGCGCATCAACCCTCTCCAAACTAGCATAGTATCGTAGACTAAGAATAGAAAGGCACTTTTACTAACTCCGACATTCACATGCGAAGAGCAGGGGCACTGCTTGATGCAACCAAAAGCTACTCTAGTGAAATTTAAAAATGAAGCTTTATTCTAATAGAAGAAGTAAAAGAATATGTGATTTACCATTCAGGGCCAAGACCCTTTATCACATTTTGTTTTTATCAAAAAGCATTCTATTCTATGTGCCAAACTACATTCTATAAAGAAACTAAAACTTTAATTGTATATAAATTATTCTTACATGCTGATTAGTCAAAGTTTCAAATACTTATTTTCTCCAATACTTTTACCTTCTATTTTTCACAAATAAATTAACAGATATAAGAAACTTATTTATATTTCATGAAAACATTTAAAGTATGTAAATATTTTCATTTCATTATGAAAGAAAAGGTGTTTCTTAATATACTTAGAAAATAAATAGGAATTTGACGTATTAAATATTCTTATCGGATTTTAATAAAGTTTTCATACTACAATTTGCAGTTCTTGCTTAAAACCATCTCGCTACCTTAAAATGATATATCGCATGAGTTAGTTTTAACATTGTTTTCCCACATGCGAATTTGACTTAAAGAAGACAAATTTGGTTTTTTTAAATGAATTTATTTCGTTTTGAAAGATATGCAGAGGAGAAAATGCATTTCCCAATCTTCATCACAAGAAAAAATATTTTGATATCGTGCTGCCATCTATTATCAATGGTATAATGATTAAAAGCTCTGGACTCGGGAAATCATTTTATGTTCCATCATAACTTATTGCTTTCTTCGTTTAATTATTAAAACTTCAAAATAATAATTGTAATAAGTGCTAAGTATTTATATTAGGATTCTTCACAGTATGTAACATTCCTTTCGTAACCTCTCATAAGTGAACAAAAAACACCCATGCTATATCCCATTACAATAAGTGTCATGCCGCTTTGTTTGTCTATGAATACGAAGAACTCAAAAATGTTTTAATCTAGACTTATGAAATTTGGTATATGGATTTCAGAACAAAATTGTTGATTTCTATTAAATTTTGAACGAAATTCCTTCCACAAGAAGTCTTTTATCTGACTGTGCAAGTACAAATGAGCACAATATTTATAAAAGGCAAAGAGCAATGTAAATAAAATTTGGTGCATAGTTTTCACATCTAAAATGTAGATTCTTATGAAATTTTGAACAAACTCTGTTAAATAATTTAATCATCCATCGATCTGTACTTTCGCATGTATGTAAACGTAATGACAAAAATCAGTGAAATTCTTTTATGCTATCTGATGACTACAATAGAAATTCTGTGTCAATTTTTTTTCAATCTTCGGAGAAATGAAGTCCAAAACACATATTTGAAAGAGAGTCTAGTAAATTATACTCACATCAAAAATATAGATTTTGTTATTGTTGTCCATCAATATCATGCAAGGTATTTGTGATCTTACCAGAGGTTCACAGTTTTATACAGGGGAAGAGGGGAATAAGATCTTTATTGGAGGGTATTTGAGTACGTTTTGGGAAATGTCTATATTTCTGGTTGTACTTTAATAATAAAAGAAAAAAGAATTGACAACAAATTAATTGGGATAATAATTTATTAAATCTATTCACAGAATAAGCAAAGAACATTAAAACACAGAATACATAAATTATTCTAGCAACTCCAACACTCTAATGTAATTTGTAGATATATTGCATTTCGATTTTAATGGTAGTAATCAAACAGCACATCATCGATCTTCTTTTCTCGCCCATCAATGCATTACCAACGTATTCCTAAAATTTAGAAAAAGAAATGCATAGTGCATAAGAAGTCTAAAACAACACTTTTTGCCCTTACCAATGATTCCAGAAATAACACAGCTAGCTTTAAATATACTTAATGAAATCAAATTCATGTTGAATAAAATGTAAGGAATATTATAAAAAACGTTATTTTCTAATGTTTGTGCATGAAAAATTAATCTCATATACTAGCATAAACTTTATTTCATTTGTGAAAGATTTTTGGATTAGGTTTAAATTTTGTAAACATATTTTGAATACTTTTTCCATTAATAGACAATCAGAAAATTAAACTCTACTCCGGGACAATAGGAAAATGTCAATAAAAATATTCTGCATGTTCATCCAGACAATGAAATCTAAACGTAACTATTTTAATAATTGTTGTATTTAAGAAATAAAGGCATCTTCATCTCCAGTTTTCTTTATAAACAACATTCCTTTTTTTTTGTAGGTATAATTAATTTCCATTATATTAATGTCCAGTTTTTAAGATTCTACAAGAGTATTTGAGTCGAATATCATAAATATGAACCTTTGACGAATGACGAATCCTTAATTTAACTGGCGCCTTCTTTTCAAACTTCCAAACATTAAAACAGAAAATGCGTTTGAAACTTAGCAACAGATTTATCCTATATAAGTCCTTGCAAATACCATATCTGTGGAGTGACAAGGTTTAGAACTAGAAACCTTCCGAATTTGAAACACAAATATTGCTAGTGGTTTCTCTGGTATTTGCTGTAGATGAGATATAAAAAAAGGTTCGCAAGTATGGTAAAAAATTTTAAATTGATCCATCGAATATTAAAATAGATTAGTCAGATTAGAAGAAAGTTTTTTAAAAAAATGCAATTTTTAAAAAATTAAGAAAAATATATTTTTTTCTCATCCGAGTTTTATTTGAATGAAATTTAAGATCATGTTACGCAGAACGGAACCGAACAACAATTTGATTTATTTATTCTTAGTTAACTATTTACTTATTTTTTTTAATCTTTTATTTATAAATTTATATTATTTAGTTATTTATTTTTGAAAACTCAACATTTTCCTAAAAACAGTCGACTGTAAGTGTCTACAAGTTTTATTTTACTACTCTATTTTTTTTCAAAAATATCTTCACTAGCACAATCTAGCATAACTTCTTTTTTTATTAGTTGATGTTAAATTAATAATCCTTAATTTAAGATTAATGGGATTAATCGAATCTTGACTTTCTTTTTAAAATCTATCTTTTCTTCCTCTTTTGGGTAAAGTACTGCAGTAGTCTACGTTTTCTTCTTTTTAATCTCTTTCTCTGTCAGACCATAATAGCATAATTAGGCATGACTTAACCATAGTGCCGTCTAACTATTTATTGTATTTGCATCAATTATTTTCGCCACTAAATTCAATCCATTAATTTTTCAAGTATCTTTGATATTATTATGTGCTATCCTGCTATTACACCTATAAGCATGTAAAGGGTGCCTCAAAATTAATGCAAGAATTGAATTTGCCACTGTTTGGACCGTAAAGTGTCGGCAACCCTGTTCAAAAAACCATTTGTTCACTGATAGGATTAGTAAAAATGGAGCCATACACGATAGAACAAGGTATTTTCATTGTAGAACAATATTAAAAATAATGAAAGCCTGGCGACCATAGTTCGAAAATTTGGAAATTGGCCCCCTATATCATGTGATTTAACGCTATTGGTTTCTTTTCATAGGTATAAAAGTCAAAGGTCTATGCCAACAAGCCCATAAGTATGCATGCTTTGAAAGCTGCATCAACGAAATTCAACCACATTTATGCAAAATGGTCCAGGAAAATTTCGACAAAGGAGTGCGTATGTGCCCGAAAAGCCGTATAGGCCATTTTCTCTATGTGTTATTCCATATATAACCTTATCCTGTTTATTTTACAATTCAGTAAAAATATAACAATTTAAAGAAAAAAAACCTGTGTTTTTTTATTTAATTCAAATCTTGCGTTAACACGTTGTTTCTATCGTGCAACGCCAACGATATCAGATTGCCAGCATTTTACTGCACAAATGGTGGAAAATTGAAATCTTGCATTAATTTTGGGACACCCATTATACAATTCATCAAGAGTATTTATCATTTATTTTCTTTATTTAAATTCTCCACTGGAAATGCATTAATAAATTTGATTGACTTTGATTTTTATGTTAATAGTTATGTTAATAGTTAATAGTTAGAAAAGTTCTCAGATTCATATCCCAACACTATAGCCATATATCCTTTAACTGGAGATTTTTCCAAAGAAGAATCATACTGAAGAATCTAGGTCAGGAGTAACCATCTCCTATGATATTAACACGTCTTCGTATAGGACACACTCGTTTAACCCACAAGCATTTGATATTTGGCAAAAATGCGCCTACATGCAACAGATGCCGAGAAAATTTTACTATCCACCATATATTAATTGACTGTCCAGTTTTCACTTCTTATCGTGTTCGGTTTTTTTTTTTTTTTTTTTTTTACTTTGTTTTTCTTGACTTTACAAGATTTGGTGGGTGAAACACACCACCCAAATATTTTTAAATGCTTAAGAGAGATTGGTTTTTATACTTGTATTTAGCCTTTTTTTTTTCCTATTTCGTATTTAACCATTTTATTTCGACTTTGCATTAGATTTTTAAATTTGGAGGAATCATAAATTTTTCGTTATAATTTGAAAATAAAAGATGTTTTTATAATTTTATTGTCATATTTTAGGCTATTTTATCTTCACATGTGTACTTCATAAAAAATAAATGTGATTTTAAACCTATTCTAATGTTACCACATGATTGGCGCAGTATGATTTATTGGCGCAAGAGTGCGCCAATAAATCATACAAAACCAACCAAACCAACCTATGATACTAGAGTAGTAATATTCACTGTTTTTCAAATATATCTTCTTCATTGCTTTATCTAATAAAAAATTGTTAGAAAAACATAAATATTTTCAAATATTATCTAGTTAAAGTCGGATAATCAAAATATTATTCTGTGGAGAAATTGCATGTCAAATAGCCAATTTTCTTTGTCTTCAGATCAAGTTTCTTCGCTAATGATGGGTGGAAATTGCAATAATTTCAAATTATCTTGAATTTTCTGTAATAAAAAAGCAATTTGTACCGTAGTTGTAAGCCAATAAATGCACAGTACTCAATATTGCAATTTATATGCAACTTGTAATTTTGAAATATATATACTTCAGTGTGCTTTCCAACGTACATAAATATTAAATTAGCAATTTGTTAAGTTTGGGAATATTCGTGAGCTCTGATTCAATGAAAAAATCTTATAATAACTTCAAATGAAAAAGAATCCTTAAACTCTCAGTACCTATGCAAGTACAATATCAGCATTCTCAAAAAAAAAACATGGTGATGATGACATCCAGGTGGACGTTTCACAAATGCCGAAGTTCACTAGAGTTTTCAACTTGAAAATAAACTATATTTTTCGAAGAAAGGTTTTATCTTATGCTTTGATAGATATTCCAAAATGAGTCACAAGAGTAATTATTTACAAAAACCTGCACACACACACAAAGTAGAACTGGAGCTCAGCAGAAAACAATATACAATTTCTGCAGTATAAAAGAAAATATAGAAAAAAGGAAAACATTGTACAGCATAAAAGATAATAAGAAAGTAATCTATGGATAAAAGAAGAAAAAAATAATTAACAAAGAAATTACTTTAAACCATACAGGGTGGACATAAAATAACTGGCTGCCTCTACAGCTAAAACGAAGGGACGAAATGAAACCACATTTCATATACAGACTGTGGAAGACATGGGTAGATAAATTCCACACAAAAAAATTAGTACTAAATGCTGCCGATAAGAGAAATCGTCGCTCTGCTATCACGTACGAACGAGGAAATTTGCATATCGGTATGGATTAAGTAAAATTCCTAGTGCGTACGTGACAGCAACGCTATGCATTACTTGTAAAAAGCGAAGAGCAAACAACCTGTTAGTAGTTCGTTCTTGATTACTGATATGCTCTTGACTGTTGTTCGTGATGGATTGTTCACGTGTGCTCAATATGGGACCTACCTTATCTCAGCTTGCTTTACTGGTTAAGCTGTTCTACATTAGACAGTGTAATGCCGTGGCAGCTCTTAAGCAAACCTGAATGTCTTATGCGCAGAACATAAGAGGGCTGTTATGAACATCGAAACTGACACTTTACACACAGCAGTGGAGAACATCATTCACTGTATGCAATATATTGTACACAGGGATGGTCAGCATACGGAAGATATTGCACGGCATCCATGGTACCCTAATATTGACGAATAAAAGATCATTTTCAGGGAATTTCATGAATTTATTCATAACTAAACTCTCGCAGGTATAGTATTTTCCCTATTGACAACTTTTGATACTAATTTTTTTTCTGTGGATTTCAGGTTCATATGCCTTCCACAATCTGTATATAAGATGCATTTTTTATTTCGTTCATTCTTTTTAATTGCACATACCGCCAAACAGGAAAAGTTATTTTATGGTCACCCTATATTTTAATCATTCCTTTCACAGAAGAAACAGGAAAAAAATTAAAATACACAGAATATAAAATATGTCAGCGATATATATTCATTTGTAGTACTTTATATGCAATTGAAAATAAAAATTTTAACTCTTGTTTACCTATCTTACAATATTTTTTTTAATCCAGTTCAAATATTTTGATACTTTGGTGTAACCCGTTGGCAAGCCAGGTCCACCACAGGAAAGGCGAAGAGTCACTAATCCGACAACATACCATCGATCATCTTTTTGGTATAGTAGAGGACTACCAGAGCCTTCCTAAAATTCAGAACAAAAAAAAGTTAAAGTTGTCAGTGATGGCCCTTAGGACTCACTATAGTTCCCACCAATGATGGCGTGACATTCTGGTTATTCAAAATTTGCCGTGTACTGCTAGGCATGTCGGTGTAATCGTTATGTGATTTTCCTGGTTGGTAAAAAATCCGTAAAAAATTTTAAAAATTTATAAAACTCGGAAAGTTAAGCAAAATAAAAAAGAATTTGCAGATTTAGCATCAATAAATCACGAGATTTTTTTAATATCATGAAAAAAATTCAAAAAACAGCCGTTAGGTGACTTTTTCTAATGAATTTTTAGTTTTAAGTGAAATAATAGAAATAATGTTACCAAACCATTTTTATAGCAATATTTCCACGTGTCCGCCACCGCAGAGGTTAACACATTGCAGGCATGTCACAACTAGCAAAGGCAGAGGGCAGCATGTCCACCTGTATACATGATGGCTCCCAGATTGCACATCTCAATAGATTTAAACAGATTGGATGGACGAGATCGATACACCCGGGATTTTAAATTTTCCCGTGGCCTGTTGGTCTGCTAGTGTCAGATCTGGAGACCGAGAAGGCCATGGGAGCTTCTGACGCTAATGTTTCTATTTAGGCTCCAACGAACGCCGAACGTGTTAGTACGTATATTTGGTCTTCTAGACCTTACACGATCAGTGATCCAGTTTACTCAAATCACTGAACAAGCTTTATGACGTCTGCTAATATTAAAGGTCCTTTTCAAGTCTTTACATTTTTCTGAAGTCGATATTTAAGCAGTCGCTGATTCCTGGTTCATGTAAAACAGCTTCACCGATAAAGCTTTATCTTTCCCACTCAGCATCTTTCTTCACTTACATGGCATGCAACGGAGAACTGGTTCTGAATCAAAAGTGTAAGCATTTATAATCACCGTTTTCTTAAGTGTATCACTGCTTTTCAGGGATTAATCGCCAAATAACTCGCGAAAGATGACACAATAGATTTAGTAAAAATGCTAAATTCGGGCAAAAAGTGAACAATTCAAAACTATTGTACGCCAGTAACATGTTAGGCATTCTCTAACATGACAAATTTATTAGAGAATATGCCAGAAGTTTTGGGCAGGCTATTGCCGCTAGTTTTAAGTCGCTGTGGCGATTTATTTTAGTGTGGAATGAAAATAATTTATTTTATAAATGGGGTGGTTAATTGAAACAAGAAATTCCTGGATTAATGAATAGTTAGAAAAAATATTCTATCAAAATAATACGACCTGGAAGGAAAGAAATTTTGGCATCAAAGAATTATTGACAAATCTTTCTCCCAGGAAAAAGAGACGATTTTTTTTAATTGTAAAATTTTAGAATAATTCAAATTTCCCATTTTTTTTAAAGTGGTGAAATCAAAAACGTATATAAAATTTACGGAAATGAAAAAACACAAAAGTTATTGTAACATCGTGTAGAAGAAAAACTGAGATAAGTTAAAGTCCAAATTTTCAAATGATGATTGGAAACCAATTATGTTTGAGGAAAAAAAGAAATGTAATCTTTAATGCTAGTATCGTATAGATATAATGGCATAATATGAAGAAGAAACCGAAAGAAGGCGTCAGTCGACAAAGTGCAAAAGGATTTTATGCTCTCCGCTTTGCATCAAATTTTGCTTATGATCCTCTTATAGCGTCTGCCTCTATCAGGTGGTGTTAACTTTCAGTAGAACAATGCTTCTTGCTATATATGTTACCGTTAAATCTTGAAAGCCGTTAATGTGCAGATTACCTAGCGAAGATTAATTACCTAGCGAAGATTAATTACCTAGCATAATATCAATTTCCTTAATTCCAATAATATTTTAAGCCGTTTGATTCTTTGTATTGAAGTTTCTCAATTGATTGATAATTGAATTTATCAACTTATGAGTTTATTGTTCGATTGTGTTAAGTTAATTTTTAGATATCAAAAATAAATATACAACATTTAACCTAAGCGTACTGAAACGTTGCTGTAGTTCCAGCAAAGATCATATTTTCACTTTAATGTGCACCTTTTAGGTAATGTGCAGATTAACGAGTGTCTAGTAGGTAATGTTCTAGGTTATTCACAGATTACCTTGGTAATTGGAGAAATGAAACAAATTTTCTGCACTTTAAAGGATCACCCTACTGCAGGTTAGCTAGCTAATCTGCAGATTAACTGATTTCTGCACTTTGGAGGTAAAATATATATCAAAATTCACCGAATAATGTCTTGAAAAAAATAAAATCTTTTTAACTGTAATCCAATCAAAATATAGGTTTGAAATCCATCTGAAAAATTTGGTATATATCATGTCACAAATTGTATTCTAATATTAAATAAGTTTCGGCTGCCAATGAAAATTAGAAGTAGCCATTGTAACTGAAATGTATCTGAATCACCTAGTCATGTCAATAACAGGTCATATTGCTTGAGGATAAAAGCAAACATTAAGAAATCAATAACCCAATCAATTTTCTTTTTTTTTATTACAAAGTGTCAAAAGATTTGTTAATAACATATTTTATTAATTTTTAAAATTTATCAAATCATTTATTGAATTTTTCACAATTATTTGAAATTAATTGTACTAAATATATTGTAATATTATATTCCATATACTAGCAAAATAATTATAAACTTTATTTCATAATTTCTGAAATTAAATAGGTCTTATAATTTTTAGCAGATTTATAATGTTTTAAATTATTTGATTAACCATTTCAATTAAGTCATTAAATTTTCTTCAGGATATGAAACAATCAGTTCTCGTTTACACATATGCATATTGATTTCAAAGGAAAAGCTGAGATAGAAAAATTATGAATATAAAAAAAAATTTATAAATTGAATCATAGAATATTATACCGGGTTTACACCCGGCCAGTTATAAGATGGTCAATAGACAGCGCATGCGTAGAGAGGGACTGATTTATGTTTGCCACAATTTCATAAGATGATTCAGACATTCCATACTCAGATATAAATTGTTGTTTTGGCGTCTCTGGAGTTTTCTTTTTCACCTCGTATTGTGTTAAAATGATGAATATTTACACAAAGAAACACGGTAAAATAAAAAAAATAAAAAGTCAACATGCCTAAATTTGGAAAACCATTGAAAAGAAATGGCAAATAAAAGGACAAAACACACACACACAATCTCGCATCAGAAAGAACGAAGAGCAAAAAGTGTCGGAATTAATCTACAAACGCATAGAGCAGGAAGAAAAAAAAAAATACAATACAGCGGTATCTTGTTGCCCATTGGGACAATTACATTTTTCAGCCTTTCTTCGCATGCGCTACCTATTGGTCGTCTTATAACTGGCCGAGTATAAACCCGGCATTATGGTAACACAATCAAGTTAGATTTTTTTAAGAAAACACAACTTAAGAGAAATATTTTTAATTTTTTTTAAAAATTTGATTAACATTTTTGAAAAAATTTCCTAAAGGACATGTTTACACAGTAAATTTTTCGGAACCATATCCACATTATTTTTTGATAATTCAACTTTGTCTGCAAGATAGATCTCAGAAAATTCAATTTCGGCTGCAAGATAGATCTCGGAAAAATTCTGCTTTATCTGCAAGATATATCTCGGAAAATTCAACTCTGTCTGCAAGATTTGACATTACAAGACAGAATTCGGATATTCGGAATCGCTTTTTTTTTAAATATTTTTAATCAATGAAATCATTCTTTTTATTTATACTAGTATTTTCTTTCCTTCAAAAGTTTTACTCCTTTCAGACTTACCAGTATAATAAAAGGGCTTTAGTTACAAAAAAGAAGAAAGAACATTACAAAAAAGAAAATTTTTTACTTACATCGCATCCTTTAGGAGAAGTTGTGCAAAAAATTCCATCTCCAATACCATTAGGGTAGAAGCTTCTAAGAAGGGCAATTGTGTTGGCGAATCTTCCATTGCATCGAGAGTGGGGAATGACAATTAAACCAAATTTTTCCTGAAGTTTTGGCCTATTTGATCCAGCTAAAATATGAATAAAAAAACAGAAGTGAAATATTTTTTTTCCATAAATATTAGAAGATTTTAATAGGTTTGCAGATTGGAGATTATGTTCTAAATGAAAGTCAGGAAAATATTGGGCCAAATTCTAAAATGTAAGGAGGACCATCAAAAGTTTTAAAAGTTTTGAAAAGATTACGTTTTGAAAGAAAATAGTTCATGTTGGTACAGCAGATGTTATCCAAGAATCTTTTGAAATATTTAATTAAAGAATGATCATATAAAACTTAATACTCTTTTCATGAATCCAGTAGAGGCCCCAAAAGGGTTCAACGAAAATATCTTTGCAGAGGTTGACTGAAAAATACGTACGTGAAACTGCTCGTTGTCATTGGGCTGAATTTTATGCGATACTCTTCATGCTCTATACATATCGAAAATTTCTACATTGACCCCCTGCAATATTTTAAATAATATAATACTCTGGTGAACTCGATTGCTAAATAAAAAGTTCTGATTGATGAATCCAACGTTTTTCAGTTTTTTCAACTTAAATAAAATATACCCTCTTCCAAAAATCTATGACGATTTTTGCTTCATATTTCATGACTTAACCATTTCTAAAGTCATGGGAAGGAAGCTTACCACCAAGATCATGAATGTTTATATGAAATTACGCAAGTTAGCATGTTCTGACAAATCTATACTTATATAAAGCTCAATGCGTGTGTGTGTGTGTGTGTGTATTGGCGCTCTGCAGGCCAGACCGTTTGACCTATAGCTACCAAATTTGGTACATGGATACCTTGGAGATCAGAAATGTGCACCTGGGGTCCCTTTTTTTGAATTTTTAATTATAATTTTAATTATTAATTAAAAACTAACTTTCCCGCCAAAAAAATCTTTTCATTTTCCCCACCGCCAAATGAGTAAGACTTCATTTTTTTTTCTTTTCAACAATAATGATGCTAGGCTTAAAGTTTTTCGGCTGATTATTTCAAACGATTCTGTTTATTTTCTTAATGTTTGATGCATTTAAAATTAAACACTGTTGATGAATCGATCTTTCAGATTCATTCTGAAGTATTTTTGAATTAAAATAAAACAGAATAAAAGAAATTAAAAATTTCTAATCTGCATAGCATTACCCCGACTGGCGTAGAAAAACTCACGCATTTGCGTTACCGTAACTGGTGTTGAAAATTCACGCATGCGCATTGTGTTCTGATTGTTGACATGACAACCATTATCAACGGATTATTTAAATTATTTTTAGGTTAGTTGCATGCTTTTGTAATTAAACTGTATTTATGTTAGATATATATTTTGTATATGTTTATAGTTTTAAGTACATCGTTTTTCAAGTAGTTTTTTTTAACCTGTTTTCAACCGATTATTTTAAACGATTCGTTTTATTTTCTTAGTGTTTGATGCATTTAAAATTAAACATTGTTAATGAATCGATCTGATCTTGATGAATCTGAGAAAATTTTGTTGACAAATTCTTGAAATATTACATAAATTAAGAAAGATATTCTTTAGTGCCCATAAAGTTTAAACGCTCAGTGACTGTTTTCAGTAATCATATTTAAAAAAAAATACTTTGTTTCAATAAAAAATATTATTATATTAATTGCAGATTAATCCTTTCCACTTTAATTTAAAGTATAAATTCTACGGGAGCTAACAGAAAATTAGAGAGATACATATGACTGAATTTATGACTGACATTATGACTGAAGGCGTTTATAATATTATGAGTGAATTATATGACTATCAAAATTTTTAGTTTTAAAATATTTTGATGAAGAAGCTATTAAAGTAGAAATTGCATAAAATATTTAATTATTAAAATTTTAACGTACATTAAGATTGGCGAACCGGCTGGTTGCCAAAAGCGGCTAGTATTTCAATAAGGTAGAAACTTAGATGTTTCAGTTCCTTTCTTAACTATTAATTAACTTAATTAATTAATCAAATTATATTTATCTAATGAGCAAAATTAATCATTTTTCTTAAATATAATCTATCCTAAAAACATTTTAATATACTATGGCTTAAAAAATTACTTTTTAAAGGGTTAAAGGTTTATTTTCTTTATCATTACATCTATTTACGAAATAGACGAAATTTTGTTGGCACATCCTTTACAATAATATTTCCGATTTTCAAACAATCAGGTGCGCTTACAAAATTGTTATCGAAATTTCTCCATGCAGAATGTTTTTGGAATGTTCATTTAAGAAAAAACGAAGTCTAACAGCTATAATGACCGACATTTCGGTCTGAGGATTAGGTATTAACATATTTTCTAGTAGGATATACAGGGGCACCCTAAAAAGTGAAACGAAATTTTATTGCTCGAAATATTGCTCCTAGAATTTTAAAGTATGACCCAAAATTAAATCAAGATTTGAATTTGCCACCATTCGTGCAGTAAAGCTTTGACAACCCTACGTAAAAAAAACTATTTGACAGCTGATAGTACGGTTAGTAAAAATGGAGCGTTGAACAAAAGAAACAACGTGTTAACGCTAGATGTAAATTAAATAAAAACAACAGTTTTTTCTTTAAATTGTTATATTTTTATTAAATTTTAAAGAACACAAGAATAGAATTATGTATGGAACAACACATAGGGAAAAGGGCCTCCACGGCTTTGCTGACACATACGAAATCTAATGTCAACATTTTCCATGATCATTTTGCATAAATGTGGCTGAATTTCGTTATTGGAACGTTGAATTTTCTCTTTCAATGCACATGTGTTAGTGGATTTATTGACATAGACCTTTAACTTCACATAATCAAATAAAACGAAATTCAATGGTGTCAAATCTTAGGAGTAAAATCTAAGGGGCCAATTCTCAATTTTTCGAACACTGGCCTCCAGTATTTCACCATTTTTGAAATATTGTTCAACATTGAAAACTCGTTGTTCTATCGTGTAACGCTCCAATTTTACTAACAGCAAATTATCAGCAACTAAACAACTATTAGCTATGCTGTTCTGACCACTATATTGCACTACTCACATTTCGAAATGGAAGTTGAATAAACTTATTCTAATAGTTAGTTACAAAAAAGCATGTGTAAATTCGTATTTTTTCAGGAAAGACAGGTATATATATATATTCAGGTATATATATATATATATATATATATATATATATATATATATATATA
>JAPMOR010004627.1:127364-148038 GCA_026543865.1 Argiope aurantia
TGAGAGATTCCTAGTATACTTACGTGGCCAACCAACAAGTGCAGTAAATCGTCCTGTTAGGTTTACGAATTCAGGACTGGTAGGTAAACAGATGGGATTGAAATCGTCAAAGTCTACTTCCCTATCGAGTGTGACGATAGCCATGTCACCAAAAAATCCAGTTCGGAAATAGACATCATTGTATGCTATCCGGAGGATGTTGTATTCTTGTGCTAATCTCTCATCAACATGCCCAATTCTTGCTTTATACGTACCAACAAAGTCAATGCTACAAAAAATTGAATTTTATTGATTGGTAATTTTAAAGCATTTTAATATTCCATTGAAACTTTCTCTAAAATATTTCTATGTATCTCAGTTAGAAGCTGATGTTTAAAATTTTTGCGGTTTATAATTTTATATCTTCTCTTCTTATTTGTGTTTTGATTCTATATGATTTATTTTCTTCACATGAAAACAATTTTTACTAAAAGTTAAATATTTGTCTTTTTGGGGGTGGGGTATTTGATAATGGAATAGTCAACAAAGAAGAAACAAACACAAATATCCTGTAATTTAATTTCTATCAAAATAGAGTGACAAAAATTAATATCAAACAGAAAATATCTTCTTTGCGAAATCTTTTTCAGTTATTTTGGCAATCGTTTGCACGTCAATCGAAATGGAGTTACACAATATCACCTAATATATCCTTAAATAGTTTTTTGAATCAGTCTAAGGGATTTTTAACCTATGCGGCATTAAGTTAAAAGTCAAATTAGACTTAACAAACATTTTTTTTTATATTTTTTATTCAGTGGATAATAAAACAATGTTACATTGTGTTATTAAAGATATAAAATACTTTCCAAATCATTTTCACGTTTATGGATATATTCAAGATATATTTGCGTCGACTCGTAATTTTATATATAATCACAAGTTTTAAACATGAATAAATAATGACAAATTGTTTTAGAGAGTTTTAATTTTGAATAGTTAATTAATTTACTTTTAATTTTAAAAAGAACAGTTGTGGCGGAATGAAAATCATTGTGATCTGTGCAGTGACAGCAAGAGGACTTATATTTTGGGAACATTTCTCACAAAACACAAAGACAAGACACGACATTAAGGCGTGCACACCTGACAGAACAGCATCTCACTTCATTATAATTACAATCACAATGCCCTATGGAATGCGTACCTAATCAGGTATCGTGATCTATTTATCCAAAAGAGAAGATAGAGCAATGCAACTGCCACACAGTGGTTTTAAAAGATCTCATTGAAGAGTAAATTGAATTATCCTACTTACCTTGTCATCTGGCTTATAAAGTGCCATAAGTCACAACAACAACATCATACTTACATTCCAAAGACAGCTGATATTGTATTTAAAGTATTGCATTGTATTGATATTGTATTCATCATACCCTGTGCTCCTGTTTGCCAAAAATAGAAGACTCTACTCAAGAAAATTCAGAAAACAGTTTTCTTGACTAGTCGTCCAATTATTCACATCGATGCACTCATATTTTATACAATTTACGATAAGCAATTCCATATCAATTTACGAATATTTCTTAAAAATTATTTCCTTCATAATTACTAATAAAAAATTATTAATTTCACAAAAAACTCGCCGTGTTTCCGCGTGATCGTTAAAATAAATTTACTCTGATTTATTTCGAGAGGTACTCATCGCTCACACTTACGTAAATGTCTCCTTTCCTTGACTGTCAAGCCAATAAGAAATCTTATCTCCATTACTTTCAAAACAACAGGAATGTGCTGCCATCTGGGGTTAGGAAAGGGAACTTATCCCGACACATCTGATTCAAGCAACTGAATTATATATATTTATTGAATATGCTTTCATTAATACTTAAATATTACTTTATTTCCTCCTGTGAAGATCTTAAATTATTTATAAAAAATGTTGCCCAATAAAAATACTGTGACATTTACTTTCCATCGAAGCAACGGCCTGCTGATAATACATGTTTTCTGCTAATCATGCTTCCCGAACACCTGACCTGGAAGGTGTTGTTTCCATCGCTTCGGTGTACTCCGAATGCTACCTGAAAGGCAAAATAAGATAATAAAATAATCTCAAAAGTAAAATTATGTGCAATGCTAGAACCGTTGGAACCGGAACAATATTCAAGCAATAGTTCAAGCAATTGAACTAATTACATTGGGAAATGCTTCCCATTTTTGTTAGAGTTTTGTTATTCTACTCACTGACTTCATATGCATTCAGAATTTCTCTTTCCGTCATTCATCCCTTCATAATTTCTCATAGTTGTTGATGATTTTCTGAGTTTGAAATCGTTAGAATCAACATTCACTTCTTTATAAAGGACTGCATATTGCTACCGCCTCAATATTTCCTACCATACATTGAACTCTGAATGATACATCCGATTTATACAGGCACTCTGATTCATAGAGAATTTGAAGAGAGTGGAAGAGTTGTACTAATATTGTTATAATACATTATGCTGTTATTATTATAACACACATAAAGCACGATTAACGATTAATAGTGTCCGTCCAAAGAATGATGGCGTTCCAACGATTTATATATATATATATATATATGAAAAAATCTGATAAACGGAATAAATATATTTATGAAATATAACAAAGATACTTTTTGTGAAAAAAAAATTTAAATTATTTAAAATTTCTAATTATTTAAATTGTCTAAGAAGAACAGTATTTATTAAATGCTTTTTTGCATGGAAACTCGCGCTTTGATTTCTAAATATTCATTTAATTTACTGTCTTAAAATCTTTCTTATTTTTCATTTGATTTATTTAAAACGTAAAGAAAATTAATGAAGAATGTAGGATTTCTATAGCTTGTAACTTCATTCTTATTTGTAGTTATTGATCTTGGACTAATTAATTACTATTACACAGCGCACGAGATTTGAACCTATTATAGTTAATCAATAGATACTTCATACAACTTCAACTGAAAATTATTGTACAGGCAAAGTTACGTTGATTATGGCACAACTAAAAACACTATATTGATGATTTGGTGTTATAGGTTTTAAAAAAATGCTGCCCAAGATGAAGCGTCGTTGGATATTATTATAGGAGATTTGAATGTATACATAAATGGAATTATTTTTATATAAAATTACTTTTTTATTAATTTCATTTCCATTCCAAAATTTTGTTCAGATATTTTGGTAGAATCATAAACCTTCTTAAAAGAGGTATACAACTTTCTACATTACAGCGTTATGCGGCAATATAAAAAATTTGGTGTCGTTCATCAATAAATGCAATATTTGCATCACAGATATCATGCCTAAAAGATTAGGTAATGTGTATTTTCTGCAACTAAAACTTAATCAAGCTTCATCAGCTATTTCATAAAAAATCTTCTGACAAACACATAAATATACTTTTTAGATACTTCAAATGTCTTCCATCCATGGCCAAGATCCTTGAGGGGCTTCATCGTCTCTTACAGAATCATGCATTCTACGTGATACTCCACACACTGTAAGAATACATCCCATTATTTTAGAATAACTATTTCTTTTTTTCTATATGTATATATTTCAGGTAATTACACAAACAACACAAATAAATTAAACAACTGCTAAAGTATTTCATAATGTAGTTTCTATTTAATATCTTGCTAATTGATGCCCTTTGCTAAAGCTATTTTACCTCTAGTATTTAGACTATTGCAATTTTAATTCATTTTTCAAATTTAGACAAATATTCTGTTATTCACCTCGATTTTTATAATTAAACGAATCGCCCAAATGCTTTTTTTAAATCTTAAATATTCTATATTTTAATTTTTAAAGCATTTTAATATTGATAAACATTGATATATTAATAGAATGCTATGGAAAACCGAATGTTAGAAATATTCATCATTTCTGTGAAAAAATAAGGAAATGATTCTATTTTTTTTTATCTAATCTACAAACCGCAAAGTAAAGGTTTCATTAATACAATCATTTTACATAGGCATAAACCGGCAAGGTTAAAGCGCATTTAGATTTCACGCATTACTTTATTAAATGATAATAATCTAAAAAATAATGCTAATACTGATTAAATGTTACATAATGCATAAAAAATGATTAAATTAGTTACAAATGAATGAATTTGAAAGATGTCGGTTTATATATAAACATAGAAATGGTCTACTCATTATCGGTTTTTATTCACTATTAGATATGCATCTACGGTTTAGATGAAATCAAAATAAAATAAACTTTATCTGTCTAATCGGATAAATTTTTCAATTATCGTACTCAACTACACATACATGGACACATTAATAAACTTCTCTTCAAGGAATTTCTTCAAAATTTGATACAAACTTTATGAGTTGAAATGAAGACCATATATCAAATTTCACTTTTGCTGCATATTCACTCATATTGATGCCTACTTTCATATATATTTTCTAAATCTATCTTATCTAAGATAGATTTAAAAAATATTTGTGCAATTTATCGGAAAATCTCTATTTATTACTATAAAAATTACGCAATGAAATCTAATCAATAGATTTCTCGGAATTAAAAGCTTCCATTTCTAGATGATAACAATAATTTTTTTAAACTTCTTATTCGAGAATATCGACAAAATAAATCAAATTATAGGATTTTTGCCGATACAATAGAAAGAAAGAAAAAAATACTTGAAATCATAGTATAAAAAATGCAAATAAAATAATTCAAAAAAATCACACATACTTTGAAACACGGAAGTTAATTCTAACTTACCTACATTAATATTTTTTTCAATCCATTTCAAATGTTCTGACACTCGAGTGTAAGCTAAAACGCCAGGATTATCACAAGATCCTTTGAACGACAACAATCCGACAATATACCACTGATCGGCTTCTTCGTACATCAGTGGGCTACCATAGTCCGCCTAAGACAGAGAAATAAGATTAAAATAGATACGTCTTTCTAAAATACTTCAACCAAAATGTAAAAGTTACTGTGATTAAAAATAAAATTTTTGTCCGAATTTTCTAAAAATTCGAACGTTTATCAGGATGCACTTAATATTTTTTGGAATACCAAGTATTTGGTAATCAGATCTTACTCAGTAAAATCTCATTATGTAAGAAACCGCAGATATATTCTTCATGAACCTCTATAAAAGAGACCTGGCATAATCAATCTCGTATTTGTATACAAAATCAAACTTGTATTTGTAGACATAATCTTGTCCTTGTGGAATCCAAGACTCAGGTCTAGTCAAATCATTATTATTTTGACTCGAATTTCTTAAATTTGATACACTTTCTGCATACGAGATCAAAATCTAACCGTTCTCATATTTCCATACTTAAGGGGAGCGTCTGAAGCTCCTCGTCCTATTGTGCACCAAGGCCAAATACACACCAAAGGTTAAACAGAATAATGTTTCGAACTTAAATCCCATAAAAATAACTCTACTTGAAAAAAAGGATAATATACTTCAATAAAGAAAAAAGCAATATATTTTTATTTATTCTGCCTATTTTACCTAAGATTAGTAATTGTAAATTTATCTGCATTCATTTAAGGTACCTACGGTAAGTCATATCACTGACTCCCCGACTCACCCGATGGCACACGGATAAAGAAAACTGAATGACCGGACCGCCGCAACAGTAACACTGGCTGGAACTGTGGTTTAGTCCTAAAGGCCCTCACCGGCCACGGTACAACCCTTTCCGAAGGAAGTATGTCCCGTCATCGATGGGAGGAGCCATATCCCCCACCTTTTTGTGTACCCTCCAGAGTGACGAGATCCACCCACCATACCGGAAGCATCTCATCCTCTTTTCGAAGTACCTACGGTAATAAAAATTTCACGCTAACACAATCTTCAGGTAATCCATTAATGGATGTAATCACAATTAATTTAACATATATATGCCACCTTCAGCAATCATTTTTGACAGACGTTTCAGATTGTTAAACAATACAAAAACCGTGCTTTTAATAAATTTTCTCTTTTCTCTTTATAAGACCGAAAATTATGAATTTGATTGAACCACTCTACCACAAAAGTATAAAAGTAAATATAAAAACGAAAATCCTATTTCGATTGAGTTAATAGATAAAAAGAGCAATACATTTTTATCTCAATTTTAATATTGGCAAAATCACGCATTAAAATGTTCTGAAGGATAAGTTTGAATTTAATCATAACATCAGAAGTATTGTTAAAGATGGTGTATAAAAATAAATTATAAAATTTTATTGAAAATGAAGGAATAAATTGTATAGAATAATTATCCTATATCATTACAAAGATATTTTTATGTTTTTAAGTGATGAAAACGCCGTTTCTGATAAATAATAACCTAGGAAAATATGATAATCATTTTGTATTGCAATCCATATCTATTACCCGCCCGACAATGGAAAATCCTTTGTGTGCCAAGACACTCAAGCCTGATATTCTAATCGCCTAATTAATTAGAAGACCTTAAATTGAAATAGAACTGAAATTAATTGAATTCTTTTAACTGAAATAAAGAACAAATGAACTAATTAGATAGGAGGTGTGAACTACATGCGGAAAATGTGTTAAGCCTATTTTGGCATTCGATTAAAATTTCTATCTGATACTTACTTCTATTATCTTGATTTCTTTTACGTCTCTATTCTCTTCTGAATACTTATTATAATATTTTGCAGTTGCTTTAATTAGCCAATTACATTAATTTAGCTGTGAAAAATGTCAATGAAACAACCTCAAACGTCAGCACGCGTTTGTTTACATTTGACAATAAGTAATAAGAATGATTTCTGTTAAGAAATTAGAATGATTTAGAACGTTAACGGGTTGTATATAGAGATATTATAATATATTCCTCTATTATGCGGTTCAACGAAATGACTAAAACAGAAATGATATTATCATTACTAATTCCATCCCTGATTGTAATATACAAACCGAAATAATATCATTATTAGCGCATTAACAATGCTTTCTCTCAGGGCGCAAATAATTAGGATCGACAACAACAAGGAATATTCCGATTTCATTTGAAATTCCTTCATAATACTAAGAACCCATGAGTTTATTCATTGTCTCTGGATTGAAATAATAGCCAAACTACGTTAATGGGGTATTCTTACAATATAGTTTCATCATTAATGCTCTGAAATGGATGGATTTCGTCCATTAGTATTTGTTGATTCCATTCAGAACTCCAATCATTTATTCAACGCATATAGTTGAATCCATTTTTGTTAATTATCAAGAAAAAGTGATAAATTGCCTTAGAACCGTCTACAGCAGATGCGTCTTTAATGATATATAAGACAATGACTTGTAAGAATTAGTGTTTGCAATGACTACGCTTACTGATCACCTACGGCAGTATTTTTAATTGTCTTCTCTTTCTTTATTACCCTGAAACGATCATATTTTAATATTCCTGTTTATTGTGTGTCAGAAAACCAACTGCAGATTTCTGAAGAATCGACAATTCAGCTTGTATTGTAAATTATAATTCTACAAAGGGAAGAAATTGTCTTTTTGTACTCTGTATTTTGTATTGCACTGAATTTTATATGTCGGAATGGAACAAAGTAGGATTTGACACTTCTCGTTATTATGATTTTCGAGTTTATATATCGCAGAAAAATGCTTCCTTTGATTTCGTATCCAAGTATAATAAAAATCACTTCCCTCTTAAAAACCGTGTTCCTTAAAACCCCATGTTTTCAAGAGATATGCGTACAAAGGAGGATAACTAATTACTGTTAAGCAAATACATTTTTGAATATTCTTTAAAAGATCTGAAAAAATATTCCCAGAACCCATCGAGTAACAGGGGTTCGTGAAATGAATGCGTATGAGGAGTAAGTTATTATCTGTATTATTTAATGGATTTAATGTGCACCAGACCAGCTTACAAGACAGACTTTCGGTGGAATCGTATCTCGAAGTGAAACCCTCTGGTTCGTAAGCCGAGAACTTACTACCAAGTCATCGCGGTTTGAAATTCTAAGCAGATAAGCTTAGCAGATGACAAAGACAATTCTATTATTCACAATACAATGGAAAATTCGGTTATTTAAAGTTTTCTATCATAAGAATTCATGACGAGGAGTTTATTATTCATATATTACTGGCTCTTAAGACATTTAAGATTATGCTATTTAAATTAAATTTTCTTGAATTCAGAATAACAAAGGATTTCAATAAATGTGGAATTTAGAAGTTAGCAAAATACCATGATAAATGAAGGAGCTGCTATCTAATATTTTAGATTTAGGCATACATATTTTTTTTTAAATTTAATTCAGGACGATAAACACAGATTACTTTCAATCACACCGTGTTATCTCTGGGCATTTATATAAATATTAAAAATTATCTATTCTTTATACTAGTATCCCCCTCCTGTTGCGAAATATTTTTTTGAATCTTACTAGCTGCAGAACTTAGCAAAATGAATACTTACTCATGAAAAAATAAGAGAAATATTTTTACTTACTATGCAGTCGCTTGGGTGGTCTGTGCAAATCATGTCATTTGCAGCATTTTGAACGGAAGTGTCATTAATATTCGCTGTATTTCGTCTTAATGTTTCATTGCATTTCAAATTGGGAATGACAACCAGATCCAACTTCTCTCTTAGGTTTGGGTAACGCGTCCAAGCTGAAATATGAATAAATTAGAAGTGAAACGATTTTTTCAGTAAAATGAAAGGGAAAAATATATTTATTCAATTAAATTTTTATCGTTTAATTTTCACTAGGAGAGTCTGTGAAAATGTTTGCCCGCATTATAAAAAGAAAGCAAAGAGATCAATATTAAATAATTGATATAGAAATTATTTTCCGTCCGTTTCAAGGACTATTACCTTAGAAAAATAAAAAGAATGTAATAAACGAAGGCGAAAATAAAACGTAACACACTTCTAATTTTATCTTCTTTTACATTAGATGTTCAAAATTGTGTAATCAATTTCATTCCTCCTCCCTTCGAAAAAAAGTTCTCAATAGTTTTTTTTTTTTCGATCTTGGATCTTATAAACAATCCCTGTTTAAGGTTATTTAATATAATTATTTTTTATCTTTATCTTTACACCACAGATTCCACTTGGCCAATCCTTCAATTTTGTGATTTAATACTTAATAAAAGAGTGCATTCAAGCAACAAAAAAGACTTCTCAAAATATGTGAATTTTAAAATATTATTATAATTTCTCCTACTACTTTTTACCACTTGTTCAATTAATTTAATGATACATATATTCAAAAGAATTATCTAATTTATAACGAATCATTTCTTTATTTCGAACAGACCATTAGTAAACCAAAATATCCTTTGAATAAACTTTAACAAAAAATATGCTTAAAAAATCATAGATACCGATATTCCGGTTAGAAGATAAAATATTCATATATAGTTTATACACAGTATAATTTGCATTAGTTGTTTTATTGGATTTTACATTCAAGTACTAAAAATTATTAGTAGCATATCTCATTATGAAAATATATATTAGTTCAGGTAAAATTTTCCTAAAATGATGCATCAAGTATTCAGTTGCCATGATCAATCTGATTAAAATGTTATTTACACACAGAGAAAATCATTTTTTTTTTCAACATTCACTTCATAAAAAAATATTAGATTGTGTTTCTTATGAATTTCACTAAAGTAACAATCATATTACTCCTTGAGAACATATTAAACAATTTAAGATGACAAAGTCTGTATCTGTCATTAAATAGGATATTATTAAGAAAAGTCTCATAAACTCTGATACAGATAATAAAACTATCAATAAACCCATTTGCTTACATGGTGTAGTATATCCCCAACCGACAAGTGCAGTAAAATGTCCTGTGAGGTTTATGAATTCACCGCTGGGAGATAAGCAAATGGGATTGAAATTTTCCGACTCCACATCTCTCTCTAGCGTCAGGATAGCAATGCCGCCGTTAAATAAACCTTGGGCGTAGGTATCGTGGATAACTAACTGCGAAACGTTGTATTCTTGTGCTAGTCTCTCATCAACGTGTCCAATCCTTGCTATGTACAGTGAAGAGCTGTGTGAAGAAAACATTGCAATGACAATTTTGAAATAAATTATTTTAAAACAGTTAATTTTGAAATTGTTTATAGATCTAGGAAGCAAATTGTGGACACCAATTTCTACTATTTAAAGTATTATTCATTTCTGTACTTTCTCATTTACGAAATATTGAATAAGCCTTTTCATTGTCAAAAATTCGAAACCAATATTTCTCAAACTCTCCACATTTCAGCTTTTCTTATGTAAAAATAACACACTTTTGACATAATATATGTGTATCTGAACTCAATAACTCAAAACTCCTTAAGCAGAAATGTGGTCTTGGGAATTACAACTAAATTTCCCAATTTCTTACAAATTTGTAATGAGATCTATTCTCAGCAAATTTATGTGTCTGTTGTTCAAGTAGAAGAGAACCCAATAAATAGAAATTGCAAAGATTAAAGAAAATAATATTTGGTGCACATGTTCAGCATCTCAAATTTTTAAATTTTAGACCAAATCTTTCAAACGATCGTCTGTCAGTCTGCAAATTCGCATGCATGTAAACACAATAACTCATAAACGCATAGACTTAAATCAATGAAAATTTGTAGGTTATCTTGTAACTACAAATATAGTTTCGTGTCAAATTCTTCTATTACTAAAATTGGTAAAAAAAGTGTCCACAACACATATTCTCACAATATATTAAGTAAAAATGTTAGATTCAAGTTAAAAATCTATATTATCTTTCCAAAATTCATAGAAGGTATTCGTGATCAGGCATAAGGTCCACAATTTTATGCGAAGAAAGGGGACTTAGACCATTATTGCAAAGTATACGACAAAGTTTCTCCCGCAGATTCTTATTTATATCTTAATTCTATGTTCATAAATGTACACTAAATCAAAAACGATTCATGGACATAATTTTTAATTTTTTTTTTTCAAATTTTAACTATTTATCACTGAAAATTTAAAAGATAATTAAGATTTATTATAATTTAGTTACATTTACGCTTTTTTAGAATTAACACCTGGACCCTTTTTTTTAACGAATCTCACAATTTTGAATCATGGACGGAAGATGGAGATGATATATGCGGTGTTACCTTTCCTATTCAAATTTCCGTGCTACACTTTAGCACATTTTACTCTATAGATTAAAATACCAGTAATCTAGTATTTTAATTGCTCTATAGATACAACTAGTCATCAGCATAATTAGGTTATTTTATTTTATTTTTTCTGCAGTTGACATGCATTGTACACTTATTCACTATGGTGATTGAAACATTGGGCTGCAGCTAATACGTGTCTGCCAGTGATCATACTTCCTGAACACTCATGATTATAGCCACCCGTTCCATTTTGCCTCGCAATCGCCACCTTTAAATCAGAATAAGATAATAAAAGCTTTAAGAAAAGTAGAATTTATCTGGTGAGTGACATATTATAATTAAAGATTATTAATTTCCCTACTTGCTGAACTTGGATTAATATATCCAGAATGTCCAGGGCAAAATAAGACAGTAAGAACTAGACTAAATGCAATAATCATGACATTCTATATCGCTAGAATGTCATGATTATTGCAATGTTCAATTCTACTGTAATTCCATAATATGTGGGAAATACTTTGTTGGTGCATTTGAAATTTCCTGTATGATGTGTGAGCATCCCAAGCCTGTTCATTAGTATGGTACAGAATAGAACAGAATATCAGCTCATGATTCTACCACAGTCCCTGGTTTAGATTTACGTTGTAATCACAGTTAAGGTAATCATATTTAAACTTAATCTAACAAAAATAATCAATTGCAACAAATAATGAAATAAGCTTACCATCCACGGCCATGATCCTTCCATCGCATCGGGTTCGAATAAGTAGCGTTCTATTCTGTGTGCCCATCCACATTCTGAAGGAAAAGAACAAATCGAAATTTGTAGCTCAGAAAGTAAAAAGTAAGTAAAATTTATTAAAAAAGTAAATAACATTTATTATCAGTAAAATTTATTTAAAAAATATTAGCGAATTTATTCTTGTCTTTATGTTTCAGACTGGAATTTGCAGTATTTGCATTTAAACGTTACATATCCTTTTGATTGACTACATAATACAAATTTAAAAAAAAGAAAAACATAAATTTACAAATAAATTTATTGAGTCATCAGTAAAAAATTGCAGAAAGTGCTATTCTATAATGTTTCTTTATTTAAACGCATTCATCTTTTCACAAAAAGGTGAAGAAAGTATTTCTTTAATGGTAATTTGATTTCCTTGTGAAGGAAACCAACAGAAATCATTATTGATTTTGGCTAATATTTTTAAACAAAAATATGTTATCTTCTTTTTATTTTTAAAACTTAAAAAATCATTGTGTAGAATTGAGAATTAGGGATGACGGATATTTTACAAGCGGTTATTACGTAACCAATATCATAAAGTCACAAATACAAGTGATCAATACTTTTTCAAAGAGGGGTACGATTCAAATCCTTGATACGATCATGTTGGTGATATTTCGATTATAGATTTTGGATCGCTATAGAATGAATAATCGATATGATCTGTCCAATGGAAGCTCTCGAAGAAAACAGAAAAGGAGAAATCTGTGAATGGGTGAAAAGTGAACGGACCGGTTATTCTACGAATTATCGTATCATTGAAATTTATCGGAGCGGTGACTTCACTGGAAAGTGTGAAGTCGCCGCTCCACTTCATGAGAGTGACCTTGACGTTCCGATATTCGCACTATTCCATACAAATCATTTTTAATTGCTTGTGACTTTACTGCATATATTCTGTTTACTGCTGACGCCATCTATTAGTAGAATATAGAACTAAAGTAAACATTTTAAAGAAATAACATATATATTTAATTCAAATTTTTCAGAAAATGGTTTACTCCAATAAAGAAATTAAATAAATAGATTTGAAAAAAATCAAATTTAAGAAGTAAGATGAAATAGATAAATTAATTCAATCACACGTTACTTAAATTAGTAAATTAAGTATTAATTACAATTAATAAATTTTATATTTAATACGAAGTAATAATTTTTAATTAATAATATGATTGAAATAACAGATATTTGGAACAAATATTTAAAAATAACAATAGCAAAATTATTTGTTATTCAAAAAATCGTGGATTATGCATCTCTACTGAGAATTTCTGTTAATATTTATCTAAGTAAATGATACTCCTTTCGTTATCCAACATAAACAAAAAAATTCATACATGCTCATTTCAGGCTTCAATGACACACTAATGCAAAAATAATCAAAAAATATTGTTGAAATAATTGAAAAAAATGCATTTTTAAAAATAAGAGCATCGGTTAACCACTTCCAACAATTTCAAAAATTAATTAGCGCCGACCAATGTGCATTTGACACTGTAATACTCGTGCACAAGAGATTGAACTAAATTAACTTGGATCTACATTTTTTTCGAAACACTGTTTCCAGAGGCGAAGAATGTTAACTAAATAAACGAATCTTAATATCAAATTAATACCCCTGCTATGATTTAAAAAATTATAATATTAGTCAAATATAATAATTATATTACGTATTACGATATAAAATGTAAAATGCACAATCATTTTAAATAGGAAAAATTATTATTTTTAGAATAAAAAAAGGCGGAAATACAAAATGAAAAGTCGATTCCATACCAAAACAAGGGAGATAAGCTAAATATGCATAAGATAAAAGCAAAGTTATACTTACCCTGAGTGCAGATTTCTCTTATTAAGAATAAAATTATAAAGAAGATCAATTTTTCCAATACATTCTTTTCGTATTTCATATTGGGCTGGAAGATGAGAACATAATATGAATCTAAAATGTATTGAACAGAGCAGGAAAGTAACAATGAGTCATCGAAGGATGTATCGAAAATAGAATTATTCCGTAATTCCCCGGTTCCTCTTTGAACATCCTTTTTACTGACGAAATATTTGGTACTTTGCTTAGATATTCCAACAACGATGCATCATATTTCAACTTTTTTAACGCTGCTTATTATCTGTTATTCAGTTTCTGTCATCTCTCATAAGTAACGTATAATAGTCAGAAGAATTACCTTTTCAGGGAAATAATACCAATTTTGTAAACATTGATATTATATTAAGTGAATTTTATTACAATAGTAACATATTTTTCGTTTCAAGTTCCTGATCACCTATGTTTATCTTGTAATTTTCTTCTTGGTTATATCATGAAAATGTATGATTTTCAATGGAACTGCAATTTCAGGAAAAGTGTTAATATTATTAAAAACGTTAATATTATATAAATGAAGCATATAGAATATTACTATTTTTTTTATTATAAAATCTGGATTAAAAGTGTTATTTGTTTGCAATTCCTTTATTTTTTTTTGTCTTGATATTTCTCATAAATTATATATGTTGTCCAATAGAATTGCATTTTTATAATAAAACATTAATAGCATTCTCAACCAGTATTTTTTTTCGATAAAATCAGCAAATTGATAAATTTTATTTTTCAGCCTAGAGCAAATAACAGCGTGCCACATAGAAACAGAGAATTTCTGAATAGTTATTTTTCAGACTATGATTTAATTTAAGAATTTCAAGTTAAAATTGCTCAAATATAAATATGATTTTTCTTTTAAACCTTAAAAGAAATGTATATGTACTTTTTAATGTCACAAAAATTTTAATAAGTAAAAATAGCTTTTTTTTTTTAATTTTTCCTTGATTTTGAAATTAGAGAAATTCCTGATTCCCATTTCTCCCGATTTTACCTTTCAACCATCCATCGGAAAAAACTAAAAGAATAATGAAATATAATATTTCATTCATCATCCCGTGGCCATTTGGGTATTTATGTTAGCAAAATTGCAGAAGGATATTGGAATCGTTTTCTCAAAACACTGCTTTTACAAATGATTAAAATGTTTTGATGCAATAAAACATTTACCGAAAAAATATGTTGCTGCTCGGATATAATCAAAATGAATTTAATACTAGTATGTTTTCTTCGTAGATCTAAAATCACATTATTGTTGTACCGTTCAGTAGAATCGATGACTATACTAAATTACAAAATCAATGCGATTAAACTGCAAACAATATGGCTAATAAAAATGAATCGTGTATCAATTATGTAAAAAAAACTGAAGTTTTAAGCGAAAAAACTTATGCTTAATGAAAAAAGAAGGCATTGTTTGCTTTCAAGTTCTCTTTATTAATTTTCAATAAACAAATATCATTTTACAGTCTGTAATGTTTTTCAAAATGTATATCTTAAGATTTGTGGAATAGAAAAGGAACAAATTCTCCTAAAATGTTCAGGTTCATTGATTTCCAATCATGTTGAGTTAATTTCCAGATCCTACAAATATTGATGAATTTGTATTTATAAGAGTTCTTTTCAATAGACCAAAGGCGTAACTCTAGATATTTAAAACGTTAGGAAGCACGCACAGGAGAAAAACTTTGCAGAAATATGTTGAAAAGGTGCATATGCAATTCCTGTACAAGTCTTCCTTTTATAAAGGAATACAGTGGTACTTTTCTCAATATGATTTGTAACTTTATCTTGATGATATTTCATTCTTTGACAATCAATGGAATAGTGATTGAATTATCTCTGTAAAAAAAATTAGACTTGTTATTTTCTCTTGACAATAGTTGAGTTGATTTTAACATCTTTTTCCACATTTTTCATCTTTAATTTCCCATTATTAAAAAAACCGAAACAATCGTAATTCCCTTATAAAAACTTTCTTTAGTTTGATGGAACCATATTTGTACATCTTTTTCTCCTCAATTCCAATAGAAAATAGACATAATTTTGATTCAGTCATTTAAATGAAGCCATGCTTGTTCTACTGACACAATATGTTTCCATTCTTCTCCTGTGGAATAACTTTTGTACAAATTATTCAGTTGCAATTTGTATCTACTGTTCTGAGCCATATGTATCTAAAACCGCTGGTCAGCATTATGTTTTTTTAGCTGTTTTGAATAATAAATCTTGTTTTATTATTTACTGATACATATGTATTTAAAGACTTTTCATTGATTTCTTCTTTGGAAGATTTTTTTTTCTTATCACCGCTTTACTTTAAGAATGCTTGAAAAAATATGTAACTTTTTTTTAGGTATTACTTTGAAATCTTTTTTCTATATAAAGGAGACGACTGACAAATTTTCTTTTCCGATGAAAAATGTTTGCTTATTTTGCAGTTAGATTTTTTAATACAACATATTTCACAAAGTTTTTATGTATTGAATATGAATATTTCTCTTCGGTAAACGTAAAAACATATAATGAACGGTTTCTAGAAAATTATATTATAGAAATTAGGCTTTTCTAGAAAATTGATTTTTCTAAATTCGTTATCGCAATCCTTCTAAAAATGTCTAAATAAGTCAAATTCTTATAATGGAATAACAGAATATCTTTATGAGTGATGTAGAAAGAGAAGGAAATATGGCACTGATGTTCTTATACCAGTTTTACATGAAGCCTTTAGTGGATATATTTTTTTAATATTTTTAATGTCAGAATAAAGGAAATTGTTTTTTTATTCACTTCTTCAAATTCTTAAGCGTTACTTTCGTACTTTTAAATATCTGGAAATTATTCAAAATATTCCAATCATAGAGAAAATTCACTTTACACAAATTCTTCTGTAGTTTGAATTTTTCTGTCTTCCATTGAATATCTTTGTAAATTATTGGAGATATACTGAATATAATTTAAATGCATTTTTGTTCGATTGATATGAAATCTCAAAATTATACTTGTTTCTGGAGTATTTTCGTTATTTGATTCTATCAATACTGAAAGGCTCCAATTGCATGTTAAACGAAACTATGGTAGTCTGGATATCATTGTGAAATTTTTACCCCTTTCATTAAGCGTAACTCAATTCTCAAGACTCGTGCATTTTTCGTTAGAAACGCTACACATGCATATAGATGCTGTAAATGTGTTTTGAGAACAAGGAGGTTTTCTAAAAATTATCATGGAATCTTCAAAATTCTTTTGCTTAATAGTCACGTTTTAAGCGGGGCTCTCTTTTTATTTACTTTAGCCCTTTAAAAATACTGGATGTCATTGTAATATTTGGGAAAGAGAGGAAAATTTTCTTGCCTTTGAAAGAGAAACTTGGACAGTTCAGTATTCAGAGATATTTCAAATCAAATGGTCTTAGGAACGAGAGGGTGAAATACATTGCGTGAATCATACATTTAATGACAATAGAATAAAAAATCTTAAATTCTTTCCTATTACCACAAAATGTTCTACTACACCATCTACTACTATTATTCGATAGTGCAGGATAATATTGTAACAATGTTGTCTACATTTTTTTCTTTAATAGGGTTTATTCACTCAAACGAATGTAGAAAAGTTCGTAAAAGAACAAACGAATAGCATTAAAAGGTATTTTTTCAACGAGAATAGCTAAGCCAAAAATTAAATTATTGTAAATCTAATTTTTTTTTCCAAATTTAATATCATTCTTTTCAACCATCAATTTTCCTATGATGACTTATAACTTAAATGTTTAGAGACCGGTTTTGTTCTATTCATTAGCAGTTAATCTAAAATTTAGTAGCCTTATGGTAGTCATATTTTTGTATCTTAATTCTACATTTAATAGTTTTCATAAAAATTTTATTACTATAAAAATTATTATTATTGCACTATTAAAAATAATTTTCCATGTTCTATAATCCAAATAGTTTGGCAGAAGACTCTAGATGTTTTTTAGAGAATATTAAATAAGTTTAAATTAAAAATAGGCGAGTACCTAGAAAGTAGAAATTAAGATGTTATTTTTAAATTAAAAATGCCACATTAAAATACCTTAATGTTTTTAACAAATCCCAAGTCTATTTTTGCATTAATAGCCCTAATATAAATGATTATTAAAATTTATTAGAAGCCTAGTTTCAAAGTTATTGTAATAATTTGAACAAAATTATAAACAAGACCCTTTTTGCTTATAACACGATTTACAAATATCCCTTTCCTTCATTTTATAAATTATTTTCTGTATAATGTTAATAGTAATTGGCAGCATTAATTATCTTTCAACTATTGTGGAGAAACTTAATAAAAATCAAGTTATCTAAAAAAATTTATTTAACATATTTAAAATAAAAATTTCGGCTGAAAACTACTAAATATTAACACTTATAGTACAACTGAATAATCTATGACTCATTTGATATGATAAGGCGCGGTTTCATAAGCATAAGCAAGGTACATTGGTGATGTTGATTATTGCATCCTAAGCCACATTTTAGTCAGGGAAGTTTCAATTAATACATCACTATTTTTAAATTTTCAAAATTTTTCATATAATGTGATGGATTTAATTCTTTCACTTAAAATTTTGGTTATAAAATTTTAATTTCTTTATTTTTTTCAATATTTAAATGAACTCTTTATAGAATAATCAATGTAACAGTTGTGCCAATTTCCTAAATCATTTATTTTAATATCCAAATCTATTAAATAAGTCTTTTTAAACTTTTGAAACAAAATTTAAATTACTTTGCTTTCAAATAATAATCTCAGTTTTGAAACAGTTAGCGAGCTTATAATCACAGAGGGCAATGATATTCAAAGACTAACATCTTTTCTCAATTCAAAAAAAGGAACTAGAAATTAAAATTATTGTTCATCTTTCATAACCCAAAATCCGAAGTTTGGAAATAAAATCCCTGATCACAAAAACAAAGCAATCTAATTAAAATAATAAATAAAACTCGAAAAACTACTCCCAATGCCTCAATCACTGATCTAATTTTATACACACAAAAAATGTTTCCGTGTGAAAGTTCATTGTCTCTAAATAAATTATCAATAATCTTCTGCTCTTTTCTATCCTCCATTTCCATGCGAAATTACAAAAACACTACTTCTCTGCACATTCTTTGTGGAAAAAATTCGACAGAACTTTGTGTATGAATTCACTATGCAAAGTATTTCATTCCATTTGAAATCTCTAACTACAATACCAACTGTTCCACGCCATTCTCAAATCTATATTTTTGAAAGAAATCCAAAAATAATTTTTTAATGTGCATTCACTATAGAAAGAAGCAACGTTTAGAGAGATTTCTCCCAAAAAAACTATAATCTGATTTCCAATTTTTTTTTATTTAAAATGAAATGTCAAGTACAGAAGTCATCAAAAGTCATAAGTTCCCCACCAATTCTCGTTTTCAGGAGAAATCACAATGTACATTCTTTATGAAGAAAAAACCACGAATCAATCCCCTATCCAGTTACTGCACCGATTTTACCAATTTTTATCTCATCGGAAAGTTTATGAGGCTTAAATGCGTTATCACCTTTTGCACTCCAATTCACCGCCTTCAATTACTACATCTAGAATTGCCACAAAAAATAGACAAAATTAGGCAAAAAAATTAATTTCATTTACTGTGTACGTTTTCTCACACAGAATATTTCTTTGTAACTAGCAAGATTTTACAATCTTATTTAATTGTGGTATAATTGTGGTAATTATATGATATTAATAATTATCGTAAGGTTAATCTTAACAACGATGGTATTAATTGGAGACCTACTTCTCTTTATGATTGCCGAGGAAGCAGTTATTTATTTATTTTTTTCTGTTTAGTTTAGTTCCGTTTCTAAGCAACACTATGTTTTTCAGAGTTATCCCAAGGGATTCTTTTATTAATTTTCTGTTGCGATTTTTTTAGAATAAATAATTTGAATTATACAGGTTTATAACATTTATCGTTCCAATAATATTCTTGAAGCAGCTTCAGAACATCTGCCTTCATCTGAACTTAATTTTATATAAGATTTCACAACTAATGAAATCATTTTAAAACAAATGACTATATGCCTTATTTCTTTTAACAATATTTTATACATCGCCATTACCTGCTAGTGTTGATTTTTTTTTTTTTTTTTTTTGAAAAATAATATTATTTGTTCTGGAAACTATTTCCAAGATTGATAACATTTTGTGTTTTAGTTTTCCTTTTATAGCCAATGCAAAGCAGAATTTTAATTGCAAACACTGTACTTCTTGTTTTCAAACTTTGTTATAGTGAAGACAAAGACAAAATAAAGCAATTGAGATGTTCTTTTATTTATTTCAATCACTGATAAAACAATATGTAATTCACATTATATAACTTAATCTCATTTTAAGTTCGAAATGCTTGATAATATAAAATGGGCTAGCAAACATTTGATAACCTAGCTTTTAATATTTTCTTCAATCCAGTTCAAATATTCAGAGACTTTAATGAATCCTATGAAAAAATCAGACGAGACACCACAAGAGGCACCGAAACCAACAAAACCGACTATATACCATGCACCTTCAACTTGGTACATCAATGGACTTCCTGATTCTATCTGAAATTTTAAAAAAAGGGAATTTAAAATAAAAATTACGTTCGGGACCCCAACCCCATTTTTAAAAACTGATAAAAGCAAGCCAAAATAAATATTTTCCCTATAGGAATGTGTTTTAAATAGCATGGCTTTACATAGAAATATTTGAAAAATAAATTAAAGGCAGATTAAATGAAAAAGAATTGAAAACAAATTAAAAAATTATAAAAAACTTATATATATATATATATATATATATATATATATATATA
>JAPMOR010004627.1:154044-171395 GCA_026543865.1 Argiope aurantia
AAGAGTTTAAGTACGAAAACACTGCCAAGAATTTTAGAATAAATTAATCTGATTATATCTAGGATTTCGATTTCCACATATTTTAACAATTTGCAGGCATGTTCAAAGTATTTTCTTTAAAAAGTAGTTTGCTGATTAGATACTGGAGGATTTAATGAGGTTATTATTTATGTACTAAAGATACCTAAATGTAACTAATCAGATAATTTTAAATTCCATGAAACAGGTTCTTATCTTCCAAATCATTGATTTTAATAAGAAATATCAATAACTTCGCATCAATATAGTTACCAATTCATAGGACTTATATTGTGTTTTTTTTTGTCTTTTCAGGATCCGATGGACTATAAAAAAGATTTAGAGTAGAGGAAAAAATGAATTTATTACAAAAACTTGATCATGGTATTTTTTTGATTAAATCTCCGTGCAGATTCTTACATTAGTCATATCCGTGGATTAAATTTAAGATTACCTCTTGGAAAAACATAGCCATCAGCAATGTAAAATGGCCTTTAAAATTCCATTAAAATTCTTAATTAGTCTGAAAGTTTTGTATTGATAGACTCCTAGAGAATTATTCAATTCAGAGAAATAAAAATTACTCAGTCAGTGTAGTTACTTAAAATCATTTTCTACCAATATGAAGGACCCACGCGCTGTGTCTTATTTTCCAAGATCCGATTGAACCATAAAAAAACATTTAAGTAGAAAAATATAAGTTTATTACGAAACTTTATCATGATTATTTTTCGATGAAATCACTGTGAAGATTCAGGAGTTTGTCACATCAGTAGGTTAAATTCCATATTCCTTCTCGGAGGAACATAGTCTATTCTCATTAAGGACCTTAAACATAGTTATTTTCGTTGTCATTAAGGACCATTTTACAGCACTGTGAAATGGTCCTTAACATTCCGTTAAAGTTCTTAATTAGTCTGAAAGTTATGGACATTCGGATTCTTATAGATTCTTCAACTCAAAAAAGTAAAACTTATTCAGTTAGTGTTGATACTTAAGATCTTTTTCGACCAGTGTGAAACACTTTTGTGTTTTTTCCCAAGATCCGATGGAACCATAAACAAATTTTAAGAAGAAAAAGAGTTTATTACGAAACTTTGATCATTGTTATTTTTCGATGAAATCACCGTGAAGATTAGGGTGTTTGTCATATCAGTGAGTAAAATTCGATATTCCCTCTCTGAAGAGCATAGTGCATTCTTTTTAAGGACCTCAACCATAGTCATTCTCGTTCTCATTAAAGATCTGGCGTACAGGACAATTTCACATCACTGTGAAATGGTCTTTAACATTCCGTTAAAGCTCTTAATTAGTCTGAAAGCTTTGGACTTTCGAACTCCTGGAGAGTTCATCAATTCAGAAATGAAATGAAAATTGCTTATCATTTCCAATGCTAAATGCTTCCAATAAAGGGGTAGAAGGATGCTAATCTCTTGCAAAAGAAGATTTTGCTCTACAATTTGATAGCATAGTTCTGAAGCACTTGAAGAGGATAAGAACCTAGATTGGTTAATAATTTTTTGTAGCCAGGAATTGAAAAATATAGTTCATGCCAGATTCCACTACCGATCCGCTAGTTCGATAAAGGAAACTATTATAATTTTTACTATTTATAATTTTTGCTTTGTTCTAAAGTTGCATTCTTAGTTAAAGAGATTTTAAGATAGAGTTCATAAAAATGTCGCTTTCTGTCTCACTCAATGCGTCTTGATTTAAATCTAGCTTTTTATAAATAAGTGGTTAATTACTAGAGGAATTGATACACAATTCCAACTGTGAACAACCTATCTAACAGGTCGAAATGCACGGTCAATATGGTCATTTTAACTCTCCATGAGTATTAGAAAGCTGACAAAGAGACGGCATCTTCTCATGGAGAATTCCCTCATTTGAAGTCGAAGGATTGAAGTTTAGTTTAATTTAGTTATATTAAAGTCCCGTTTCAAAGCAACACTAGTGCTATTTTGGAACGGCCCTTGTAATTTTGAACCGCGGTCACATGAACAGGACACCTGAGCTGACACCCCCCTCCAAACTTCTACACCATACCAGGGGAAGGACGTTTGTCTCCGACGGATTTCCTGTGCACCAGACTCGCTTACACGTCGGTTCTTCGGTGGAATCGGGTGTCGAACCTGAAACCCTCCGGTGCCAAGCTGATACCTTACTACCGGGTGACCGCAGTCATCGAAGGTTTGAAGTCGACAGAATAAAGCAAGAGGCATAGGAAGTGTGGATATAAAAGAAAAAAAAGGATCTTTGCATACTGTGGGATATATATACTCTTTATCAGTTTAAAGAAGGTCAAGGAATAAATTTAAAATACGTCTGGTAAAAGAACTTAAAATCGGACATCACCAATAAGGAAAAAGAAATAGAATTAAATAAATAATTCCATACCAGGGAATAACAAATAGACGATAAGGCATTGAATTCTAGAAAAATTCATTGAACGCTTCGAGTTATTTATAATTATTAAATGTTAATAAGCATTTAAAATAAAACTTTTCAGTACACAATTAAAAATTTCTTTTTAAAACTCCTTTTACTTTTTTCTTAATTAAAGATCCTGAAAGCATTATAAGAATAAATTTAAATTTTCCTTATAATAAAATAAGTTCGGGAAAAGTTGCAAAATTTATTAAAAATACAATTTAATGTGCACAATTTTTAAAGGGAATATTAAATTCCAATTCGCATTAAAATTATTAGAGCTTCTTGAAGAACATAAGACTCATACTGCTCAGATTCGGACCTATTACCTGCTGAAAAATAAGCCGTTGCTCCAATCAACTATATCAATCGATTTTGGCGACAATTATATAGATAATTCCATTTAAAAAAACTTAAATGGCGGTTAATCCAGCAATTTTTTTGTGTAAACTTACATTTATCCAGAAATGTTATGAAAAAATTTGAAACTTTTAATTATTGAGTTTGGACATTCGTTAGCTATAAGGAATTGTTTACAATTCTTTTTCGGAATAATACGATACCTTTTAGATATTTTTCCCGTAAGGGCTATAAATTTGTACATTTATTAAAATTTTGCGTTGTAATTTCAGAATTGGATGTTTCCTCAAATAATTGTCTCCTGAAACTCAAATTAAATTCAGAAGAAACTCATATTGAATTATAGGAAATAGAATCAAAATCGATGATCCTTTGGGAATGTTAGAAAATCTACTAAAAGAACTTTAAATTTTACAATCTTAACTACAGAAACATTTACTATAAAAGGAAACGATTCTACAAAAGAAATGTTAAAATTTTTATGTACCGGGTGATTATAATTAAAGTTACGATTTCAAAAATCATTGATTTTAAAACTATCGGTCACAATGACTTGATATTTTAGCAGAACAATCGCCAGGCAATAGAATTTTCATTGGCGAAGGAAAAAAAATAGTTTCAAAATGTGCCGGTAGATGGCGCAGACAGAGTCTAGTGATATCGGACAACTTAAGAGCCTTACTCATCCATTCAGTAAGGTATTTGTGCCATAAAGCTAATTTTTTTTTATTACTGTTGTCGCTATAAACATGTATTCTTGTCTTATCGCTAATAAATTTTTAGTAAACCCCTGGGCTTTATTGTTTCCTTTAGGCTAACAATCTTCCTATATTTAACGAATTCGTTTTTGGTCTTTTCCCTGACAGTGCCATCTATCGGCACATTTTCAAACTACTTTTTTTCCTTCGCCAAACAAAATTCCATTGCCTCACGATTGTTTTGCTAAAATATCAAGTCATTATGACCAGTAGTTTTAAAATTGCCGATTTTTGAAAACGTAACTTTAATTATAATCACACTGTATATGAATATAGCGTTTCATTCGAAAATACGTTTAATAGGAATAACGTTCAATTTGTAAATAGGGATAGTATCTGAATACTATCACTTCCTAAAAATTAGACTCACCAATTATATTATTAAGTACAACGACGTTAAAAGTAAAAAAAATTCTCAAAACATTCTTATTGATATATCTGTAAAATGGTTATCGAGGAAGATAAAATTTTAAAAAAATGGTTGAAAGTACAAGAATATTCCCACTATAGCATACTTTATTCCACTGTAACATACTTTATTCAAGTATGTTATAGTGCCTTTTCAATGATAAGATTAATACGTTACTATGTTTCTAATAATGTGTATTTTCAATAACAAAGCAAACTTCGGGTATTTGATCTCATCGCATTCGATTTCTGGAAAACTGAATTTAATACTAAAATTCATTTATTCTCTATGTTAGTATCCTCCTTCTATTTCAGGGTTTGTACCTACGTTTTTCAACATGTACAGCGCTAAATAAAGGAAAAGATATGTATTTTTGGAAAGGAATGTATAAGTTTTGTGGACTTACAAAACACATATGTGTGGAAGCTGTGCAAATCATTCCATCATCCATACCTTGAGGTAATTGCCTCGTAAAGTTAATCATCCTTCCGTACATTGCATTGCATCTCGAATTTGCAATGACTTTTAAACCAAAGTACTCTTTTAGTTTCGGATGTTCATGTCCAGCTATTATGTGAGAAAAAATAGAGATTAAATAATATATATACTGTAAAATAAAATGATAAATTTTTGATTTAATGATGGATGACTTAATGCTAACTACAAATTGTTCCAAAAATATTTGAACAAATTCTAAAAGAAAAGTGTAGGAAGAACCATGTCAAAGCATTTCACCACAAAATATATCATGAATAAAAAAGTTTAATTAAAGACGTTTGTTTTAACTTTTGAAACCGAAATTAAAGACATGTTAAAAGAAACGTAATAAAATATGAATGAATCATGTTTTTACAGCAGACATCCAAAAGGAATATATTACAAAAAAATTTTACATTGATGAAGTATAACATATCTAGGAATTTTCTTGCTGTCATTGAAATTGTAATTAGTATTTTTATTCAAATGGAATCTCAAAAGGAAAGTCTCCTACTATGTTTTTCTAATTCTCTCACTTGATAAATTTCTACATATTTCTTCGAATTTGGTCCCTATGAACCGAAACCCATTTCTTCTTTAATGCACAGAAATAAATCTTATATCCTTAATTATCAAATAAAATTAATAATGGCTAAATTGCTTAATCAACTCCATAATTAAAAATCTAATACATAATTATCTATTACCTTACGTGCATGAGTCTCATATTTCATGACACAAAAAGGCAGTTTTTGTGTCGTTTCTCTATTTTAATTTTCTGTTTGGCTATATATAATATCAACTTCTTTTACAATGGTACTTGTAATTTACAAAGAAATAAGACTTTTTCTTCAAATAAGCTACCATTTTACCACCTACCCAGAATGCATTTTGAACAGCCGCTTATTTAACATGAACTTTGATGTTAATAATAATTTATGCAACTGTCAAAAGATAAAGTATTCATAAATGATGTTGCTTATATTAGAATTTTCATTTGTTTTTTTGTGTCACCTTACTTTTCAAAGAAATTTCAGTTCGTTATTTTATTATTAAGGGAGAAAATGTATGAAAAAGGATGAAAAAAATCTTAATTATCTTGAGCGATCTTATTATAACATCATTTATTCTATCAGGAGAATTTTTTTATTTAATTCTTTATATGATTCATGATATTTCACAGAATTTTTATTTAAATAGCCCAATTACTCATCAAGAACTACTTTTTAAATATTCCTATTTATTCAGAATCTCTGCAACAATACAATGATATCGAGAAATTGAAACTCTGTATCACTAGATTGGATAAACTTATTAAAAGGCTTATAACCCCTTTAACATGTAAAATAAGCATCCGATCAGAATTTCTTTTACAGATATTGCATTCTAACTTGAAATTCGAATCCTTAAGTAGCATTAACTAGAATATTATATCGCAGATATGAGGGAATAAGTTCAATTCACCCAGTCAAATATTAAATCAAGTCTGTTCAACTAAAGAGAAAAGTAATAGTGCTTTGTTGTAGACAGAGGCAATAAATCTGAAAATCAACGTTGTGAGCTACTTGCGAATGTTCTTCATAATGGCCTTTTACGGAGATCTTGTGTGCACCACTGTTGGGATGTTTTTCCATTCACAAAATATGATCTGTGTCAATCATCCTTGCAATAATAAACAACTTTTCATTATGTATTAAATTGGTTGCAGTTATCATAAATATATAGAAAATGTCCGATATGTTAACTGTATCTATAGGATATAAACAGATTATCATGGTTAATGGTTTCAAGCTCCTATATAAATGTGAATAAAAACAGCGTTTCGCTGTGCATTCTTTATTCGCTATTGCTCTTTTCCTTTTTTCTCTTGCTGATTATAATATTCCCTTAAAACTCTGATATATTATGTCTTCTGCGAAATTCTATGTAAATCGGATGGATCACATTTTCCGCATAAGATTCATTTTATGGAAAACGAGTCGCTCTTGGCCACCAGCTGGTTTGCCAGGTTTAATGCTCTCTAAAATTTTCAATTAAATATTTAGATACTTTAGTTTGTTTACAGCTTCTTCAATTAAATATTTTTAAGCTTTATATTACGATAGTCACATAATTCATATTAGGAAAGAATATGCTTTGGATATTCTATTCATTGTACTATTTAACTTTCTAATTTCCTATCAGCTGCAGTAAAATTTAAATTATTTAAATAATATATGGAATAATATTAAATTATTTAAATATAATAATTAAACTCGTAATATTTAAATTTAAAATGGAAGAGATAAAATTTCAATAAATACGAAATCTTTTCTGCTAAAACCAAGCATATTTTCAAATAAATGGTTACAGAAAATCGAATCCTTCAGCATTGTAATCTTACGAGTACCTCGGCAAGTATTTTTTTTTTCTTTTTTATAATTTGTGCAATATTTCAAAGAATTACTCTAGTACAACAGAAAATTCAGTTTCATCTTTAAAAAGATTTAAATGCAATAAATAATATTTAATTTTATTTCAACCAATAAATGCACTTTGAAACAATTATGAACTCTAAATTTTATACATTCCTTCGATTCTATATATAATATTCTGTAAAATTACCTTGAAGATCTAAAGTTTCAGTTTTCTGCGATAAAGCTTGCCTGAATTATCAAACTTTGAATATTATTATTTTAGAAAAACTAAAATTTCATTATTTTAGACAATCAGTCTCGGGAAAAGTCCAAGTGATGATTGACTGTTTTCTACAAGACTATCAATGGAGAGGTTTAAAATCGCTCGTTTTTATAAAAAGGGAATAAAGTCATTCAAATTTTCATAACTCAATCAGTTTTAATTGCAAAAGAGTGGAATTATTTTAAATTTAAAATATTATTATCTCAAGAATATTTTATTAAATGTGACTCACAGAAGGTAAGATCTGGTGAAAAATTTAGAATTCGTAATTCATCGGAACATTTATTGATTCAAATACATAAAATAAATTATTTATTTCATTTAGACCTTCTTTATTAGATATGTTACGACCAAAGCCCGAAGTACGGTCAGTTCGCGAATTGGCTGGCCAATTCACGAACTGGCCAAGAGGTTTGGCCAAAGTCCGAAATATTTGCAATTAATATTGTATTTTCTACTTTGGCTGGTCATTTCGCGATGTGGCCGGGAATCCTTGGCCAAAGCCCGATGTGATAATCTATACTTATAAATAAAATTCAATGTGTGTTTGCGAGCGCGCGCGCGCGTGTGTATGTGCGTTGGAGCTCTACAGTCCAAACCGTTTGGCATACAGTTATCAAATTTGGCATATAAATAACTTGGAGATCGGAAATGTGCACCATTGGGCATTTTTTAAAATTTTTTAATTAGAAAATTAATTAAAAACTAAGCTTAATTTCGGCGTTTTGTCGCTATAACCAGAAAATAATACAGCACAAAATCGATTTTTGCATCAAATTAAAGCTCAAAAAATTATCTATTTAATGATACCAATGCTTTAATTTATAAATTATGCTTAGATTTTTAACGAATTTTTAAAGAAATATTTTGATCATGTTTTTTAATAATATATTTCGCTCAAAATAAAAATAAAATTTCACTTGCACGAGCACGTCAAATTAAAAAAAAAAAAAAAAAGCTTTTATCAACGTGTTGCCATCACATTGATAGAAGTTTAAATTTAAAAATAAATCACCTATTATTGCAAATTTAATAAATAAAATTGTAATTTTCGGCAGTTTTCAGTATAAAATGAAAATAAAAATGAAATAAGATATTTTCTGAAAAGTAAAAGGAGGAAAAGTTTACTATGAGCTTTGACGATACCTATATTATTAATTCAATAAAACAATTTAATTTAAGGCAAACATAGTTTAATATACTTATAATCATTCTAATCAGCGACCATCAGCTAATTTGGGGCATACATTTGCTAACAAAATGGTCTAAACGAACTAAATAATTATAATAAAAATTTAACTAAATAATTTAATATAACTTTAGTCAATAAATGCTCCGATGAATCAGGATTTTTTCTCTGCCCTTTGAATCATATTTAACAAAATATTCTTGAGACACCAATATTTTAAATAAAAATTGTTGAACTCCAACCAACTAAATCAATCACTAAAACTGACTGATTTATGAAATTTCAATATCACTCTTCTATAAAAACTGGCGATTGTAGACTATTTCACCGACTGTCTCAATGAAGATACGCTTATCTTCTGCCAGATTTCTCGACAGTGATTGGCCTGTGATTATCAAAATGTTTATTCTAAAATTGATGCATAAAAACTTCATAAATCTGTTAGATTCATCGCAGAAAATAGGGACATTTATTTATTTATTTAAAAGTTGAAGTGTCAAGAATATTTCGCAGAATATGATTCCTTGGGACCAAAAGACTATGTAAAATTTAAAATTCGTAATTTTTTCATAAGTTCATTTTTTGACCGGAATAAAATATTTTTATTTGCATCATTTAAAACTTTTGAAAGTAAAAAATTAATTTTACTATGAATCAGAGAAATTTTTGTTGAGTAATTCTTTAAGATATTATATAAATTATTCTGCAGCGCACATATAATTTCACTGCCAAACGACTCTGATTTCAATTTTCACATTTAAAAAAAGACATGGTTAGCTTCAATATAAAAAGCTTTTATATTGATTGCAGTTTAACATTTTCACTTTAATTTAAAGTAAAAATTTTATGGATACTGACAGAACATTAGAGAAAGTAGTACAATGGACAGAACTGCTTAAGGCCTACATAAAAGTATGACTGAATCATATAACTACCAAAATATGAAGCTCAAAAATATTTTAAAGAAAAAGCTACTAAGAGAACACGTTACATTAATTGCAAACTTTACCGATCATTAATACTGCTGAACCGGCTGGTCGCCAAAGGCGGATAGCGGTAAATAAATATAATGACATTTATGTATAAAATATAAATAAGATCATGTTGTAAGTGAAATTCGACAGATTGCGCCAACAAAGAAATGTCTTTAAATTATATTTATAACAAAACTATTTATCCTTCATATTTGTTTTAATTAGCCCTTATTTTTGCTATTTGCCTTTAAAAAAATTCCATATTTTTTGAAGCGATATTTCGGGAGACAATGTGATCTGGGATCTTTAACATTAGGTTCATGGAGCAGAAAAATGATAAATAATGGAGCAGCATGGAGCTTCAATAGGGTAATGTTCTCTTCACCGATGAGTTCAGATTCAGTCTACAACCTGATTCTGGACGGTTATTGATATGGAGGGAACCTGGAACCCGATACCATCCCAGCAACATTATCGAAAGGAACCATTATGCTGGTGGAGGACTCATGGTTTTGGCAGGGATCATACAAGATACCCGCACACCGATCCATGTATTTGACAATGGTTCCGTGAATGCCCAGAGGTACAGGCAAGAGGTCCTAGAGCCCTATGTACGTCTTTTCAGGGGCGCTGTTGGCCCTGAGTTCATTTTTATGGGCGACAATGCGCGACCACATAGGGCTCTCATGGTTGATGAGTATCTGGAAAGCGAGGACATTCAACGAATGGATTGGCCAGCCAAATACCCTGAATTGAATCCTATTGAACATGCTTGGGATGCTCTTGGGAGAGCTATTGCGATGCGCCAAACTCGCCCCAGAACCATTCTAGAGTTAAAAATTGCTCTGGTGGAAGAATGGGAGGGTCTTACACAACCTCTCCTTAACCCTTATTAACAGCATGCATACTCGTTGTGCATGCTGTCTGTCTGTCAGGGTTGACCATACACCATACTAGAGGCAACACACATTGTACAAGCCTCACTTTTATTGTCATCTTTTATCCTTAAGTTCAGACTATATTGGATTTATTGGCAATAGGTCTTGCCAGTGAATGGCACTTTCATTTTTGTTTTGCATACTTTATTATCATGGTATAAGCTATATCCATACCAAATTTCATTTATTTATATTCAGTATTTTTTGAGATATTTGGGAAAATGTCTTCCATCTCTTAATTTTGTCCACAAGTGTAGTTTTAGAAATTAGCTATTGGGCTAGCTATGTATGTCTTAAATAAAACTGATTTATTAAATTAATAACAAAGCGATTTTAAAGTGTTTCAGAAAACTTCTTCTCACATTAATTTTTTGAAGAAAATATCACGCTTCATGTTTACTCTCTTTCATGCAAATACTTTCTATGGATTTAAGCTGCATAAAATACGATTATTTACTTTATTTAGACCATTTTGTTAGCAAATGTATGTCTATTACTACAGGTCTACAAATTAGTTGTTGAGCTTTATTTAGAATAGATACCTTGTAAATATTAAACTAAGTTTGTCGTAAATAAAACTGAAATGATGAATTAATAATCTAATTACTTTAAAACGTCACAGAAATCTTTTTCTCGCATCCATTTTTTTAGAAAATATCACATAAAATACTTATTCCATTTAATACAGACTACGTGCTGAAAATTACACTTTTCTAAGTATAATTTGCAGCAAGAATTAACTTATTTTTAATTTTGAGTTTTTGTTAGTGTGATAGCAACACGTTGATAAAGGCTAACTTTTTCCCAGGCATGCCTAATCTGCTGGTGAAGATTAAATTTTATTTTTATTTTGCCGGAGATAATATTGAAAAATATTTTTTTAATTCATTAAAAATAGGAACTTAATTTATAATTTAAAACATTCATAACATTAAAAAGAATTTTTTTATCTTTAATATGATATAAAAATAAATATTGTGCTGTAATATTTTGGAAAGTTACAGTGGAGAAAAAGCCAAAATTTTGCTTAATTTTTAATTAATTAAAATTATAATCAAAATTTTAAAATAATGGCTCCAAAGTGCACATTTCTTAACTCCAAGTATACATTTGCCAAATTTAGTAGACGTATATCTAAAGGTTTGGCCTGTATAGCGCCAATACACACACACACACATTCAGCTTTATCATACAGATAGATGTAAGTAGATTGCGATAACATTCTCCTGTTCTTCCACATCTCAAGCATAAAATACATCTTTCATTCATGCAATGAAAAATGAATGAGATAATTTGTCTAATGATGTTTTTGGTGGCATTATTCAAAGAATGCTAGAGATTTTCAATAATTGAGGAAACTTTCAAAAGAGCCCATATCCAATTTCTAATGTGTTTTTTTTTTTATCTTTTAGACAAAGCATTTCTCTCCGATCTATATTAAAACTCTTCAAACTTTCTTTTCAGCATTATGGAAAAAATATTATTTTTTGGCTATGCCTACTTTTATAATAAGTAACCATATACAAACACCTTGACTAATAATTATCATGTAATTGACTAATTAATTATCATGGACATAATAAACCAGAACTTAACAGTTAAAATTACCTGTATGAAATAAGAAACATTAACTTACATGACATAACTTCCCAACCAACAACGGCGTTATTCTGCTCCTTTAAATTAACAAATTCACGGCTGGGAGGTAAACAAATAGGACAGAAATCTCCAGAGTCTAAATACTTCTCCAGGGTCAGAATAGCGATGTCATTATAAAATCGATTATGGTCGTATTCTTCATGGACGACTATCCGGATGATGTTGTATTCGTGAGCTAATCTGTGATCGACATTTCCAATCCTTGCTTTATACAGAGTAAGACTATAAAAAGAAAATTGAATCAAGTTCAATTTTAATGGCAATATTAGAATATCATATTGTTGCATGCATTTTTTTAAATCTTGATATTAGTTTACCTTATTTACAACATTTAAACTTCGTTACATTTATTATTATGTAAGAATATGATGTTGTTTTGGTTTGAAGTTTTTGAAGCCACAAAATACACGGCCATAAAAGTGACGATTTATCGCTTTTGAGGTATCATTTTTTCGCTTTTAGGGTTATTAGAAAATGATAAAGAAGGTTGTCACATTTGTCGACTTATCTCCAAAAAAAAGTTACAACTTGACACGAACGTCCGCCATGTACCCGATTCTTCTGTCTGGCCAGTAAAGGAAAGGGTCGTAAGAAGTTACCGCCTTAAGAAGCACAGAGAAGAAAATGGGAATGAACAGAATAAAAATGGGAATATATATGTAAGCATAATTTTTTGATCAGAAGGCAGTTTCGAATACAGTGAAGAGATTTTCCATTTCTTGACGTCGTTTTATTTCATTTTGGGGAAGCACGCATAATGTACAAGCATAAGCGATGAACACACAACACAGAACAATGACACTGAGCGAAAAGAGAAGAATGAAGGTCAACTGAACATTTTATCCCTGATCTTATATAACATGAGATTTCCGCCACATGTCGATTCACTATACGTGTTGTTCTTGACAAGGGAAACCGAGGGATTATTTTCAATCGGCACGTGGAACTGATGGCGCGTCATTTTTCCAAAGCTTCAGTTGAATTAATTAAACAGAAAAGGTGGAATGGGATTGAGAAATAAGAGAATATATTAGAATGACTTTGACATGGGCTGAATTAAGCTAAAAAATTGGGAAATTAATTAGGATTAAATTAAATTTTAAAATATCATTACATATATATATACTTTCAATTTTTCCAACTGGCAAAAGAAGTTTTGGAATTCGAACGGTTTTTAGATGAAAAGAACCATTGTCTTTCTAAAATTCTAAAAGTTGACAATTGCGGAGTACAATAGTCACATGATCTTTCCGAACTAGTTTAAACCAGATTATAACAAAAAAAATCTGCCCTCGCGATAAGTTTTAGAGCTCGAAAGAGTTTGATATAAAAAAAGCCATCTTTTTCTAAATATCGGTTCAGCTGATTTAATAGTCACGTGATTGTTTCAAACCTGTTTAAACTGGTTAATGATTTAAATTAATTAAGATAAACAATAATTTATAAATAATAACGTTCTCATATGATAATATGAAATTTGCGATAGCAGATTTCATTTTTTTTCCTTTATTTTTACCTAAAAACAATAAGAAAACTTTTTTATAACCCATTTTGTTTTTTGTTTAAATTCTATTGTTTCCAATTTTTTTATATAAAAACTGTTATGGTTTTTAGTTGTAATATTTCTTTACATAAAGCTCATAATAATCCATAACTCAAAGAAAATTATAACTATTTTCCAAAGTTTTTATTTTGAACATATGAAAAGGACTCACGAACTACTACAACCAATAAGAGAATATCTTATTCTCTATATCGTTTGCAACAAATGTATGATGTAATTTCGCTTTAATGATTTTAAGAAGTTATATAAGAAAATCTATCATTTGCAACAAATGTATGATATAATTTCGCTTTAATGATTTTAAGAAGTTATATAAGAAAATCTATGAGTGAATGCATAAATATATTATATAAATATATTTCTTACTAAAATTCAATATTTTAACCAATGATTTTAATTTGTGTGATGTGAAGATAAATAGGGGACGAGAAGTCGCAAAATTTTAGAGAACGTATTTTGAACGAATGGATGGAAATTCACACTGTCTTATTAAGGACATAAAATGTTCTACAATCAGATTGATATAGAACTTCTTATGCACGTTTATTCTGCGTTATGTTATTAAAGATCTAAAACTTTTAACATATAGAATGTTCCATAATCATTTAATTTTAGTAAATAAAATCATGATTTATCTGTAACCATAATTTTTAAAATCAATCCTCAATTTGAATTAGAGTAAATAAATGATGGCAGTTGGAATTTGAGAAATTACAAAAATTATTTTTATAACAAGAATAATTTAAGATTAAGATTCGTTAAATAAATCTTGTAAACCAGTGCATCTGCATTTTTCTATGAGGAGCATAACGATAAATGGTGTAGTAATAAATGTTATGAATTGATGGAAAATTTTAATGCCAGCAAAAACATTCTTTGTGAGAACCACGACGTCCACCTCCAATGGATTCCATCACAAGTAAACATTAGGGTCCTCATGAGGTCGCTGATAAATTGATCAAAGAGGGTAGTGAGAATGAAATGGCATCTGGCTCTTTTCTTACTTATCAAGAACTATACTCAAAGGAAAGATCTAAACTCAATTTGATATGGTGTATTCCACCTGCGCACCAATGGTATACGGGAACTAACCCTGGCACTCTGCAGAAAGTCAAATGTGACCATGACTCCCAGACTGCTGTGGCTAGACAAAAAAGTGGCCACCTTAAATGTCTTTCCTTTGAAAATGGTAGAAAAATCTATCCCACTTCTAAAAAATGCTGTGACCATCCAGCTTCACCGGATCACATTCTGGGTTGCATCGTACTTTCAAAGGGAGACTTAAAATTCGATCCCTTAATTATTATAGTTTTTTTGGCGGTCAACAACCTGCTGGAGATGATCTGACATATGTCAAATCTTTTGAGTATAAGCAACAACAATACAGCAGTTTTAATACGGATTATTTAAAATTTTAAAATAAAATTGAAACTTAGCGTAATCGAAACCACGAGATGATATAGTAATTTATATTGTAAAAGAAATTTATTTTATATTATTTTGACCGTGATACTTACTCACTAGGTTCGAAACAATGAGCTGCAACTAATGCATGCTTCATACTAATCATACTTCCAGAACATAATGTATCGAATGTATCTTTTCTGTCTCGCATAACGATTGCCACCTGCAAACCAAAATAAAATTTTAAAAATATCCAATAAAGAAAATTTTATCTGCCGAGTTAGAACAATTATACATTTAAAAAAGCTTCATAGATTACATTATTGTATAGAAATAATATTAATATTATTTATACATGTTTTGATAAATATGATCAATTCGATAATTATATATAATCACCAGTTCATTATATTTACCATAGCATATACATAATAAACATTTTAATAACCATAACTTTGCATCATATTTGAAAATTATCTCAATTCTCATGAGAGATGAAACAATGTTATGTTAATTGAAATAATATGCCTAAACAATTTCTCCTTTTATAATCTCAATAGATTTTTTTCTAGACTCATTGATTCTAAAGATAGCTTTTTTAAGTCTGAAATTATCATTCATATCAAGATTTCGATTTTTAAAAAATTTATTAGATATATAATATTAACATAATCACACACACACACACACACACACACACACATATATATATATATATATATATATATATATATATATATATATATATATGAATTCTTAAACTAACTCTGTCTTTTATTTTTTACTCATCGTCCGTGGTAACTGGCTGGTTCACCAGGGATATTGCTATCATTTAATTTCATTCAGATGTACATGATTCCATTAAACTATCAGACATTAAAATCAGTTATTTTAATTGTCTTGCATATATCCTATTCCTTTAATCATCTGAACTGTTATATATTGTGTCCATGCTATTCACCTATCTTCTAAATTTTGTGGAATTGTTACTTCGCTTTTTTATTCGTTTTGAAAACTACACGGATATTAACCAGATCATTCTTCCTTAATTTTGAACACTGGAAGAAAATCATGCAATTAAATATTTGATAAAGCAATGAAAATTGTTTGAATTATATGGCAAAAATACAATGTCGAACATTAGACGTTTTTCGAAAATTGCCAAAACATCAGAAAACTTTTCACAAATATTAATTTTATATCATTGAAAAGATACTTTTTTGAATTTGGAGATGGTGTAAATTAAGCGAAAGAATTTATAAGAAATGAAAAAGATAATCAGAAAATAATCATTTGAAAAATCTGCTTGAATCACATGAATTTATAATTAATTGAAAAAGAAGGCATTTACCTACATAGTCCAAAAGGAGCCATTTATCTACATGGATTAAAACTTTTATCCGTCCACTAAATCTTATCATGACTTTTGTCTAAATACAATAAGATAATATAACATTATTTATTTCAGATCAAAAAGTAATTTTAATTTCTTTTCAGCACTAAAGTTAATTTGCCAATGCCTTTCACGACAGTATGCAACTCTTCAAACTTTCTATACATCTTAAATACTGAGGAAATCATTGCAGTTTTTTCACTGCACCTTAAGCCACCGATGTACCATTGAATTCTAAACAGATGGTTAGTTGAAAAATAGAAGAAACAAATAAAATTTTACACATCGTAGATCGTGCATTGCAATGCAAATTTTGCATTTCTATTCATTTATTCTGTGCTAATTGATTTCGGTCAGGGTAAAAAAAATTAATTCCTTTTGTTAATAAAACTTATTAATTTAATTGATTGAATCGGTATATTTATCATAATATTCTATTATCTTCTAAAGTGTCAGCAAAATTTTAATTATTTATTATATTTCAAATAAAACTAATATAACAAACAATGGAACTGTTACAAAACTAATTAACTGTAAAAAATAAAATGATTTGAAAAATATATACGAAAAAACAAGAATATATTTAATTTATTTAATTATAATCCTCAATCCAATGTGCTCATATATTGACACATTTTATATATATATGCATACATACATACATACATATACATATACATATATATATATATATATATATATATATATATATATATATAGGAAGAATCCGGCCTGAAGACTTTTTCAAGGGTCACCCTCAGGCAGGGATTCAAAAAAGGGATTTTTTCTGTAAAGGAAATTCGGACATTACGTCTAATAATGATTCCTTCGTGACCCGAAAATCCCCTGAAATTAGGCCTAAGAGATATACCATTTTAACAGAAAGGAAAATACAAAACAACCAATTAGAAGAAAAACCACTAATAAGTAAAAATACAATAACAAAAAACACCAAAATACCATAAACAGACAAATTAAACACACAAGAAATAACGTAAAGGCAAAAAACATAATAAAAATTCAAAAAACATACCTTCCAACAGACCAGAATATCCCAAGCTATCGATTGTGATTCCCGCCCATTAAAAACAAAGCT